>JASFAX010003450.1:0-42433 GCA_030737875.1 Allium sativum | reverse complement strand
TCACTTTTGTTTATCTTTTTGGTGTATTTAGGTCTATTGTTAGATTTTGAATCAATTTTCCTTTTAGGAATTACATTTTTCTTTGGAGGAATTTTTGACTCCTTCTTAAATCCTATACCATTTTTGTTTATAAGAGGGTTGAGAACTTTCTATAATTCTAGACAAATTGTTTCTACCCTTATTAAAGTTAGATACATTCTTAGAAATATTATCTAACTTAGTATGAATACTTTTATTTTCTAATTCTAATTCTTTTATTCTGATTTTCAAAGCGTGATTTTCAGATCTAATTTCGGCATTCTTTGTCGTTTCAATTTCTTGACTCAAAAGTGAAAGCTGGCTATCTGAATTTGAGAGGGTCTCCTGAACTTTTTCAAGTTCTTCTTCTAAGAATATTTTTTCATCTTTTAGCATAGCTCTTTCAAATTCAGCTTTATTCTGAATCTCATGAGTTTCCTTATTCTTTTTAAGGGATTTTATAGTATTTAAACATTTAGTGCTCACTTCTACTAAATCATCATAAGATAGATCACTTACCACAGGTTCTTGAGCCATGAAGCATACATTAGCTTGTTCATTTTCTCTATCGCTCTCACTATCTGGTGAATCGGAATCTGAATCATTCCTGTAATAGAAAAGATCTTCTTTTTGAATTTTTCTTTCTTATGCTTGTTGTTGAGGTTCTTCGGATTTTCTTTTAGTTTCGGACAGTCTTTTACCATGTGGCCTTTCTTGTGACAATTAAAGCATTCTAAATTTGAGGCAGGAGGTTTGCTTGAAGTATTCTTTTTGAAATTTCCTTTCCTATATTTTAGAAAATTCTTAAAGTTTTTAACGATAAAATCTAAATCCTCATCTTCTAATTCTGATTCTTCTTTCTCGGCATGAAAAGCTACATTCTTTTTCCCTTGAGCTAATTCCCTTTTTGCTTGAAGATTTACTTTATAAGACATGAGATTGCCGATGAGATGTTCTGGTTTCATAGTTGATAAATCATTAGCTTCCTCAATGGCTAATACTTTTGTTTCCTAATCATTAGTTAGAGAGTTTAGTACTTTTTATACAATATCAAAGTCACTACATTTTTCTCCCAGTCCTATCAAGGTGTAACGACTCGGCTTTTTGCCCAGTTTTCGCTGCTAATTAAACCAACTTAAATCGTTCATAAAGACGAATTGTTAGGGGAACTTACACATTTGCACAAAATAAAAAGAACTTTTCCATTATCATTACAATAATATTACATCAGAGTTACGAGAGATACATCAGCGTACATCGATTACACAACGGAAGAGATACTAAACTCAACAGAAGAATATGCATGCTCCAATATATAACAGCTCTAGCTAAACCACCATCCTACTCCAATTAACTCCAAAACTAAATCTATGAACCAAACTACTAGGTTGCCCATGCAAAAATTATGGGCATCCAGAGTTTAGGTGTGGGAACAATAAACTCCAGGTCAGTCATGAGACTGGTGATAAAACTCAAAACAATTGTTTTTAGGGTTTATTTTAAAGTTAGGCAATTCAATGAACCACGCCACTATTGCGGAACGGGTTTACTCCATGTGAATACCAGTGCATCAAAATTCGTAATGACTTTTTCAGAAACGAAGCTACCATAAGCTCGTCCTACATCACATAATGCAAGCTCACACCAGATGGGCGAATTTTGCCTTATGATAACCAAAAATGCCTTCACATGTGAAAATCCTCTTTTACTACTAAATATAGTGTGAAAAACCTTTTCGCAAATAAATGTATTAATCCTAGCCAGCATAATTCCCCATCCCATTATACTGACAATCCTACCGGTAACCAGTAGGCTATACAATCAAAATCGTATGGGCTCATAGTGGAGATTGAGTTTCCAACATGATGGTTCTTGGTACAAAAGACCATTCACGGGCTCACAAACTTTCTTGTGTGCATCATCCTAATACTTGCGGATAACGTCCAGACTCGGAGTCCGTTATACTAACCCACCATACATGAATCAGAGTACCCGACAAATAGCGTCCCAGACTGGGGACTTCGTAGTACCCTTTCATCATCACATCCAGATGCAACGAACATACAAAACGAACATAAAAATCTGACCACCAGTTTACCATCAATCCGGGGTATGAGGTTCGTCGAGGTCACGATATACACAAAGCTATGCTTAAATAAGCCATACTTTGATCATCCATAGCTCATCACATAACTTAAGTATGCCACATTGTCCATTCACTACGCATCACTGATTTCCATCAATATATAACCTCTAAGTTCATACATCTTAGATAAGGTGTTAAGCAAGAGAATAAATTCTCCGCCACCAAGCAGATATATATTAATAAAGATCAGTGCTACACAGTCAATTACTATGTCGGACACACAATCATACATGTCCGTTCTGAGTCTGAAAGAAACAACAATCAGGAATTCCTTCACATACGTTGGGTCTTCTTGCCACTTAACTGATATAAAATACATCTACAAATGGGAGCGACCCAATCGAGACATTTAGCAAGTCGTCCTTACGACATGAAGGGTCCCGGTCTTCAACGTCATCTCCAATGTCTTCAATTGCTCCACAATGTCGTATTATTACTTGGAATGGTTTTCAGACATACATCTGATCCCGGTCTTTCCAAATAATAAGCACAATTTAAAAAAAAACAATTATAGAACATATAGGCTTTCTTTCAATCTCCTTCAGTCTTGGATTTTATCAAAATTAAACTTCTTTAAACCCATTCTCAAATTATTACAAAATCCATATTTTACATTTCTCTTTTAAAATACATCCCTTAAATCAAAGATGATTTAGCCTCAAAGCCTTAATTAATTTTTCACTTGATAACTCGTTATCAAAATCCAGTTTCCATTGAAAACCCTTAATCCACATTTCAACAATAGTTTCCAATTAAATTGATTTTCCAACATTCCATTCTTAAATTTTAACTAAAAGATTATACTTTCTTTCCAATTCCTCACTTTTAATTTCCTCAAATCAAAGATCTGCTTAAATCCTCAAATTACGATATGAATTTCCATAAATCAATATCATTGGGTTTCAAGAATGATATTATTGAAGATATGATTCACGATAAAACCCAAATCAATCGATATTGAACATAAGTTACACAGAGGTTGTATCTATTTATATTCGATATCAATTCTCATTACCAATGAATAATTTAAGTGGAATAACGATATAATAATATCTTCAAAATTCTTCAAATAATATACATTTACACCAAAGAATTTCATATAAAACATCCGAAGATTAATTCTATCTAACTTATCCTAATCAAATTGGGAAACCCATATATTAGTTATAAGATTTATCCAACTCTTTGACATTAGATCTGGATAGAAATATCATCCACTTATCTTTAATATTAATCTTTGTCTCCAACTCACACTATAAGCGGAATAACGGTGAACTACCTTTTAAATTTCTCAAATTGTAAGAGTCATCATCTACCTGATTAATATCAAACATCCGAAGATTTATCTCTAACCATATCCAATTATTTTAAATTGAAAAACCCGTTTTAATATCAAAATATTTTCAATACCATTAAATCTTTGAAACATTCCACCAATCATTTACAAATGATTACTTATAGTTCGGGAAACAGCTCGTGGTTTGCCACTTCGAAATAAACTGTTTTCAAAGAAAGAGTTACCATAGTGTTTCAAAAGCGTTACAAAACAGTTATCTTAACAACTTTGATAAAAATATCGTTTATCTTAACCAAAACAAACTTTACGATTCAAAACACTTTTACATAATTTATAATGATTTTACAAAAAAAATCCATATTTTTAAAACATTTAGAATCGCTGTTTATAGTTATGGTCGACAACTCCTCTTAAAGCGACCTTTTCCAAAATGGTTTTAAACATAACTTGAAAAGTACAACCCGAAATTAAAATCCTCTTTCACTTATTTGAAAGCTCTTGTTAATATAAATCAATTGTTTTCATTTCTTGGAAATCCAATTTAGATTGCAAAAGTTATAAGCATTTACATTTTGTAACTAAAATACGCAAATTGCCATTGTACGACAAGCTCCATTTTGATCGCAAATTTTTTTTTCTTCAATACTTCAAAATCCCTTAGAAAACCATTATATACTCATGTAAACCATTTAAAGTAATTTACATTGATTTTCCAAATTATTTTGGGTTTAAAATTCAACTTTTACTTTTCACTTAATTAAATATGAAATTAAAATCCAATTTATTTCTAAATTCGAATAACTTCAAATTAACCATCTCATTCGTCAGATCAGTTAGGGATAGCTAGAGAGAGCAGGAAACTATATTTTCCAAACCCAAGGCTAGGCACTATCCTCTCTGTCATCCGAGAACTTTCCGGTATTTATTTATTTATTCAAAGAAACTTTATCAAAATATAAGAATTCATACTTATGGTCTTTCCCGATTATTAAACTTCAATTTCAATAATGAAATTGATTTTAATTACGAAGGAGATTTGTCGATCACCAATGTGATACCATACTTATTGTGTCATAGTGTGTGTAAAACAGCATCAACAACCATTATAAACATCTATAGCAACCATCATCAACATAATTAAATAATTAATAACTGTGCACAAGCATTATAACACTAATGCTTAATAGTGTGTGTTCTTAACTACACATCCATCATCCATCATAACAAACATCAATCATCATTAACCACTTATAATCCATCACTATATTAAATTTAGTCTAACTAATAATAAATATATAAACCATGGTTAAAGAGTTCTCACGAAAAAGTTTTCCAATCTTCACGGTAGGCGAGCCTAGCTGAGTGAACCATCGGACAGTATTTCGGCGCAACGTCTTCTTTACCAAAATATATAAATATAATATACACTAATATCTCTCTCTTTATATTATAAGAGGAGAAGGATGAGTACGAACTTCGGCAAGGTGGTGATGGAAAATAGGAAGACTAATGCCATGGAAACCATGGCCATAAGCTTTAAGAAAAAGGTGGAAAGAAGGAAATGGAATGGAATGGTAAGAAAATAGAGGAAAGGCCTCCTTATATAGAAATTGGGAGTTAAGGAGGTAGTTACACATAAGGGGGCAAGTGTAAGGCATGCATGGAAGGAGGCATGCAAAAATACGAGTGTAAGGACACTTGTCTTAAGGAGAGAAGGTGAACTTTTGGTAGCATTTTCCTTAAATAAAATCTATCAATTTCAAACCCAAACGAACGACAAATAGTATCAATAAATCCAAACTTATTAATAATCGTTCTCATTTATAATTCAAATAAAATCTATCATATAACTTATCAAAATTATTATATATTTTTAACCATATATATTTATCTCAAATTTAAATTCAAATTAAGTAATGAAAATTCCAATTTTAAGTTGGTTAAAAATTCTGGATCGTTACATTCACCCCTCCTTAAAAATTATCGTCCTCGAAAAGGAAAGGGAATCGTAACTACTCTTTCGACAAATTCAAGATTAAGATTCTTTGTACCAAAGCTCCCTGTTTTCATAATGGATATACCAGGTAGAATATTATAACACACATATTTACGGACAACCATATCTACATGTCCTCCAACGATAACCTCCAGTTACCCATTATATTCGAATACTTATACTCAACCATTTCCCTCCTTCAAGAAAATTCAGAGTTATATATTATTCTCTTAGATCTTATCTTGCAAATACAATGGTTATGAAATTTACTCCTTTTCAATTCCCCAAAATTACTATTATTCTTTACATGGAAAACTTGATCATCTCATTACTCAGCTTATCTAAACGTTTCAGTTTAGGTAATATCTTGTACTATTCCCACTTGCCAAATATCCTTTAATCAAATTGTGAAACTTAATTCACAAGGTATTCATGCTCACTTAAACTGTTCCTTTTATTGTCACAATATAATTTAAAACTTATCGACTGTCCAAATTTGCCGATAATTCCAGATTTTAATTCCTAATATTGTTTAAGTTTGGCTATCCTCGTTAATTATTCTAAATTCAAGATTACGAAACTTATTTCCTTCAAACTTTAGAGAAACAACTTTAATCAGTGTAGTCCTTAACCAAAATATCGTCAAATATCATATCGTCATATTGAATTCTCAAGATGTTTGCATTTTAAATTTAATTAGTTTGGGAGGACTAATTATAAAATATCCTAATTGATAAACTACCTTTTATACTCGTATTGCCTATGCAAATTGTAGCTTTACATAGACGTCAAGTGAAATTCTAATCAAAAGATGTTCGCGCTCATGTTTAATCTCCAAATATTTTCAAAGGCCTTTTTCTTTGTATTCAAAATATACTATTTCAAGATCAATTTCAAAGTAATTTCCAATTCTTACTCAAAATTTTGATTTGAGTTTTCAAACAATACATCTTTCCAAAACCTTGATATATATATATATATATATATCACAAATGCACTTTCTCATATACTCTTTACTGGCTTATCCTTATTATAGGTTTATCTGATATAATTCTTACAACTTATCAAATTTTCAAGATCTCGCTTACTTATTCTGATTCACATCAATTTACCCAATATTTTCAAATACCTAAATTGGTTTAAATATGTATTGATGTTTTAATCGGAATCATATAGTCATCCCACTTTCGAAACTCGAAAATACATACTGATGATGCTGCAATCTTCAATAGAATCATCTTCAAGCGACTAGAGTTGATTCTGTATCTATCTAGTATACTTAAGACTTCGTATATACGTTAGCTAGGCCTATATTCAAAATCTTCTTATACTCATAGTCCAACCTCAACATCGAATACAATACTCAAATTCTAATTTTTAATTTCTAACCATATTGATTAGTTACTTTGGGGGAGAATTACCTTAACAAATTTGACCCAAGTTTATCTCTTAACAATTGACATAATATAATCTTATCAATATTTCAAAATGTTACCCAGTAGCGAAATTAAATCCAAAAGGCATTTGTATTAGATCATTTTCGTAATCTGTGGAAGGGCTTAATTACCTTGCCATAAGAAGCATTTTATGTATAATAAAAATTGCAAAATATAAACTTAACCTTAATCGTTGATTAAGTATCCCGGTTATAATTAACCATATACTTTCAAAATATGTTTCTTTCTTAAAATATAAATTTTCAAAACTCATTTCATATTTTCAAATATGCTCTCTCAAATTTAATACTCCAAAATCTCATTCTGGGGCATTACTGACCCTATCTCTAATGAGATATATAACTCTGATGAGTCTTTCCTTCTGTTCAAATGTGTCGTACCCCATTGCTTTGTATAAACCAAAGCTCTGATACCACGACGTAATGACCTAGCTTTTTGCCCGGTTTTCACCTCTAAATAAACCAACTTAAACCGATCATAAAGACGGATTGTTAGGGGTACTTACACATTCGCACAAAATAAAACGAACTTTTCCATTATCATTACAATAATATTACATCAGAGTTACGAGAGATACATCAGCGTACATCGATTACTAAACTCAGCAGAAGAATATGCATGCTCCAATATATAACAGCTCCTGCTAAACCACCTTCCTGCTCCAATCAACTCCAAAACTAAATCTGTGAACCAAACTACTAGGGTGCCCATGCAAAAATTATGGGCACCCAGAGTTTAGATGTGGGAAGAATAAACTCCAAGTCAGTCAAGGGACTGGTGTGAGAACTCAAAAATATTGTTTTTAGGGTTTGTTTTAAAGTTAGGTAATTCATCGAACCACGCCACTAATGCGGAACGGGTTTACTCCATGTGAATACCAGTGCATCAAAATTCGTAACGACTTTTTGAAAAATGAAGCTACCATAAGCTCGTCCCACATCACACAATGCAAGCGCACACCAGATGGGCCAAGTTTTGCCTTATGATAACCAAAAATGCCTTCACACGTGAAAATCCTCTTTTATGACTAAATATAGTGTGAAAAACCTTTTCGTAGATAAATGTATTAATCATAGCCAGCATAATTCCCCATCCCATTATACAGACAATCCTGCCGGTAACCAGCAGGCTATACAATCAAAATCGTACGGGCTCATAGTGGAGATTAAGTTTCCAACATGATGGTTCCTGATACGAAAGACGATTCATGGGCTCACAAACTTTCTTGCATACATCATCCTAGTACTCGCGGAAAACGTCCAGTCTCGGACTCCGTTATACTAACCCACCATAAATGAATCACAGTACCTGACAAATAGCATCCCAGACTGGGGACTTCGTAGTACCCTTTCATCATCTCATCCCGGTGCACCGAACATACGAAACGAACATAAAAATCTGACCACCAGTTTAACATCAATGCGGGGTGTGAGGTTCGTCGAGGCCACGATATACACAAAGCTACGCTTAAATAAGCCATACTTTGATCATCCATAGCTCATCACATAACTTAAGTATGCCACATTGTCCATTCACTACGTATCACTTATTTCCATCAATATATAACCTCTAATCTCATACGTCTTAGAGAAGGGTGTTAAGCAAGAGAATAAATTATCGACCACCAAGTAGATATATATTAATAAAGATCAGTCCTACGCCGTCAATTACTATGTCCGACACACAATACATACATGTATGTTCTGGGTCTGAACAAAATAACAATCCGGAATTCCTTCACATATGTTCAGGCTTCTTGCCACTTAACTGATATAAAATCCATCTGCAAATGGGAGCGACGCATTCGAGACATTCAGCAAGTCGTCCTTACGACATGAAGAGTCTCGGTTTTCAATGTCGTCTCTAATGTCTTCAATTGCTCCACAACGTCGTATTATTACTTGGAATGGTTTTCAGACATACATCTGATCCCGTTCTTTCCAAATAATAGTCGTAATTTAAAAAAACCCAATTATAGAACACATATGCTTTCTACCAATCTCCTTCCGTCTTGGATTTTTTCAAAATTAAACTTCTTTAAAACCATTCTCAAATTATTACAAAATCCATATTTAACCTTTCTCTTTTAAAACACATCCCTTAAATCAAAGATGATTTAGCCTCAAAGCCTTAATTAATTTTTTTTTGATAACGCGTTATCAAAATCCAGTTTCCTTTGAAAACCCTTAATCCACATTTCAATCATAGTTTCCAATTAAATTGATTTTCCAACATCCCATTCTTTAATCTTAACTAAAAGATTATACTTTCTTTCCAGTTCCTCACTTTTAATTTCCTCAAATTAAAGATCTGATTAAATCCTCAAATTACGATATGAATTTCCATAACTCAATCTCAGCGGGTTTCAAGAATGATATTATTGAAGATATGATTCACAACAAAATCCAAATCAATCGATATTGAACATAAATTACACAGAAGTTGTATCTATTTATATTCGATATCAATTCCCATTATCAACGAATACTATAAGTGGAATAACGATATAATAATAATATCTTCCAAATTCCTCAAATAATATACGTTTACACCAATGAATTTCATATCAAACATCCGAAGATTATTTCTATCCAACTTATCCCAATCAAATTGGGAAACCCATATATTAATTAAAAGATTTATCCAACACTTTGACATTAGATCTGGATAGAAATTTCATCCACTTATACTTAGTATTAATCTTTGTATCCAACTCACACTATAAGCGGAATAACGGTGAAATACCTTTTAAATTCCTCAAATAGTAAGAGTCATCATCTACTGAATTAATATCAACCATCCGAAGATTTATCTCCAACCATATCCAATTATTTAAAATTGAAAAACCCGTTTTAATATCAAAATATTTTCAATACCGTTAAATCTTTTAAAACATTCCGCCAATCATTTGCAAATGATTACTTATAGTTTGGGAAACAGCTCGTGGTTTGCCAATTCAAAATAGATTGTTTTCAAAGACAGAGTTAGTATAGTGTTTCAAAAGTGATACAAAACAGATATCTTAACTACTTCGATCAAAATATCGTTTATCTTAACCAAAACTTAAACTTTACGATTCAAAACACTTTTACATAATTTATAATGATTTTCAAAAAAAAATCCATATTTTTAAAAATTTAGAATAGTTGTTTGTAGTTATGGTCGACAACTACTCTTAAAGCGACCTTTTCCATAACGGTTTTAAACATAACTTGAAAATTATAACCCAAAATTAAAATTTGCTTTCACTCATCTAAAAGCTCTTGTTAATATAAATCAATTGTTTTTCGTTTCTTGGAAATCCGATTTAAATTGCAACAGTTATTAGCATTACAGTTTGTAACTAAAATACGCAAATTGCCATTGTACGACAAGCTCCATTTTGATCGCAATAAAAATTATTCTTTAATACTTCAAAATACCATAGAAAACCATTATATACACATGTAAACCATTTAAAACCATTTAAAGTAATTTACGTTGACTTTCCAAATTATTTTGGGTTTAAAATTCAACTTTTACTTTTCACTTAATTAAATATTAAATTAAAAATCCAATTTATTTCAAAATTCAAATAACTTCAAATTAACCATTTCATTCGTTGGATCGGTTAGGGATAGCAGGAAACTATAATTTCCAAACCAAAGCCTAGACACTATCCTCTCTGTCATCCTAGAATGTTCCGGTATTTATTTATTTATTCAAAGAAACTTTATCAAAATATATGAATTCATACGTGTGGTCTTTCCCAATTATTAAACTTTAATTTCAATAATGATATTGCTTTTAATTACGAAGGAGGTTTGTCGATCACCAATGTGATACCATACTTGTTGTGTCATAGTGTGTGCAAAACAGCATCAACAACCATTATAAACATCTATAGCAACCATCATCAACATAATTAAATAATAACTGTGCACAAGCGTTATAACACTAATGCTTAATAGTGTTTGTGTTCTAAACTACACATACATCATCCATCACAACAAACATCAATCATCATTAACCACTAATAATCCATTACTATATTTAATTTAGTCTAACTACTAATTAAATATATAAACCGTGGTTAAAGAGTTCTCACTAAACAACTTTCCAATCTTCACGATAGGCAAGCCTAGCTGAGTGAACCGTCGAACAGTATTTCAGCGCAACGTCTTCTTCACCAAAATATATATAATATAATATACACTAATCTCTCTCTCTTTATATTATAAAAGGAGGAGGATGACGACACACTTCGGCAAGGTGGTGGTGGAAAATAGGAAGACTTATGCCATGGAAACCATGGCCATAAGCTTTAAGAAGAAGGTGGAAAGAAGGAAATGGAATGGAATGGTAAGAAAATGGAGGAAAGGCCTCCTTATATAGAAATGGAGAGTTAAGGAGGTAGTGACACCCAAGGGGGCAAGTGTGAGGCATGCATGGAAGGAGGCATGCAAAAATACAAGTGTAAGGACACTTGTCTTAAGGAGAGAAGGTGAACTTTTGGTAGCATTTTCCCTTAAATGCTATGAAAAATAAGGGCAACACTTAATTCTAATGTTACTAATTCATGTTATGGTTTGAAAAATCCAATCGAATGACAAATAGTATCAATAAATCCAAACTCACTAATAACTGTTCTCGTTTATAATTCAAATAAAATCTGTCATATAACTTATCAAAATTATTATATATTTTTAACCATCTATATTTATCTCAAATTCAAGTTTAAATTCAAATTAAGTAATGAAAATTCCAATTTTAAATTGGTTAAAAATTCGGGATCGTTACACAAGGCATGTAGAATGTCTTTAAATCTTGAATACATATCATTGATGGTTTTATTTTGTCTCATTTTAAAGTTCCGGAATTTATTTTTGGGCATTGAAATCCTCGTTTGTTTGACTTTGCTTGTACCTTCACGGATAGTTTTAAGTGTTTCCCATATTTGATATGTTAAAGTACATGTGCTAACACGATTGAACTTTATTCTTTCCAAGGCACAGTATAGAATATTCATAGCTTTGGCATTTGCGTTTGCTTCATCTTTCTGAGTTGTTGTCCATGCAGAATATTCAGTTGTAGGTGTTGTGAATTCTTTTTTAGTAGCATTCCATGCACTAAAACCAGTTGCTTGTATATATATTCTAATTCTTGTAGCACAATAATTGTAATGTAATCCATTGAACAATGGTGTTCTTTGAGTAGACTGCCCTTCGTCAAATGTAGTTGAGCTAGTACTTGGGTTATTCTCCATTTCATTAAAGTATCAAATAACGATATTACAGTTATAGGATGGCCTTGCTACGATACTAATTGAACGAGTCTATGCAGCGGTGAGATCGAATAGTATGGACTATAAGCAAGGTAAGTACAATAGTAGCAGTAAGTAAAAATCACACAGTCGATTTTATTCTGGTTCGGACCACTGTCCTATGTCCAGTCCCAGACTCCCTTCTGGCATTTCACTAACAAAATAACCCTCACTTCACCTGGAGGAACAGGTTCACAGTTACTCGAATAGACGAACGAGATTTCTTACCTTAACTTTTGAAGAGGACTTCCACAATACAAATGATTTGACGACTACTTGTGTTCTTGATAACATGGATACGTCAATTTGATGTACAACTTTCCTATAATCTTTCCTTGATGATAGACGTGTAGTTTTGTGAAAGATTATGGAAGCTTTGATTAAGATTTTAAATCTTAAATATAGAAATAGAGTGCTTTTTGAGAATGTAAATGCTTTGAGTAAGATAGAAAGAATTCAAGTAAGTTTTGGTGATTGAATCACTTAGTCATGCCTCTATTAATAATATACGAAGGATTACAACTTAACATAAAGAGTCTTGATCAAGAGGTATGAATTGGAAAGTTGCGACTCTTCATTTTAAATTGCATCTCTTCGTATTCAGATGTCTAAATTAAAATTTCGGATGTATGTTTTTAAGTTTAAATTCATACAGCAAAGAAATAGGCCAATATGGTGGTAATTCAGACGCCTGAAATATTCAAGTCAGACATCTGGATATTGTATGAAACTGAAATTCATTTCAGCAAACAGACGTCTGGTAGAAATATTTCAGACATATGTTTCCTATAACAGACCTATGTCTTTGAATTTGTCATTTGAAAATCTAAATATATAAAATGTGTGTGTGTCATTAAGGAAGATTTTAACAAGTTTAAATTAAGACTCACATACTCTTAACATATATAAATTCAATATGAGTTCTTGAATCTGTTGTCGAATCTCTTCCTACAAAACAGAGTTAGTTGATATATATATGTATATGTATATGTATACATATATATATACACATATATATATATATATGAACGTGTACAGTTGTCATGATCAAAGCGCTATATAGCGAGATCCAACAGTTTAATGAGAAGTCTTGATTTAACCCGGGTTCGAGTATTCAATAGATTGAAGACCAGATTTCCACTTATGGTATTAATGGGTCGTTACCCCCTTTGGGTTTAATTTATGAAGCAGAGGTTGTACGTGCTTCTTGAGCACTCTCTGGGCTTTTATCTTTATAGCAAATGATGTACGTGCTTTGTTGGCCACTCTCTGGGTTTGTTTGTCCAGTGCGCTTGGCTAGCTTGTCCGCTAGTAGAGCCCAAGAACTTACCCGATGTCTCTCTAGGAGGTTCCATATCCTGACCATCATAGGTGATGGTAAGGTCTTAGATACTTAAACCAGGCCATCGTAGACACAGAATTAAGGCTTACCCTTTTGATGCTCTATGCTGACCATCGTATGTACTATAGAGGCTTACTGTAACACCCCGTAATTTTAAAGCATGACATAAGAGATAATTAAAAAATAATTAATTTTTAAAAGAATTAGGTAAACAGGTTAGGCCATTGCATTCGTCTCGGAATTCTGCTTGAGATAGAGTCCGAGTTTGTGTAAAACGGATACGGTATGAGGAAGTTATGGATGATACAAGTTGGGCAGAAAAATCAGAAAACAGGCTGGGATAACTGGCGCACTTGTGAAGTGCGCCAGAACAAAAATGCATTGGCGCACCTGGGAAGTGTGCCTATGCCGAGGCCAATCTGCATAGAATTCTACAAAGTTCTTTGATGACGTGCCCTTTGGGGATTGGCTGGATGACGTGTCTTTTGAGCTGTGTGGTTCTGATAAACTCTAATCTAATCTAAAGGCCCTAATTCACCTAATACATCTATAAAAACACACCTATACCTAACCCTAATTTCATTACACTAATCCATGGCGCCTCCATGCTGCCCTAATCTATATAAAACTAGCCTCTCTTCTCTTTTCCAAAGCAAATCTGAATTAGAGTATTCAAATTGGAAGATAAGAATCAAATTCTACAACAACAGTTTAGCTAATCAAATTCAGAAATCAGATTCAGATCTATTCTCTCTTCTTAATCCTGTCGCTGTAGTCTATGTTACTTTCACATATAATTAAATTAAAAGTGATTGTGAGAGGATTATAAATTGGATTTTATGAACATGCCTGTATGATGAATCATATCAAATTCTTATCTTTCAGATTCGTACCAAAATTCCTGCTATCATATGCCTATTAGATCTATTTTTTCTATATCAGTTCATATTCCATATGCCTACTGGATCTATTTTATTGTTTTATGCCAGTTATAAATTCATATGCCTATTTTTATGCTAGTTTTGATGTTGATTCTCTTCCCCTCTTCTTTTCCTTTTTTTTATGAGATTAGGCTAACTTCGAGCCTAACATATTACGTTGAATTATACGTACAAATGACGTGGGAACGTTATGGGAAAAGTTTGGGAAACTATTGAATAATATGTAATTGGGCATAAATTGATTTATAATCACGTAGTTGATTTGGGGCATAATTATGTATAATTTGTATACATGAGATTTGGCATAGGTTGGATGTGGGCATAATTGGATATAATTTGTATACATGAAGTTTGGCATAAATTGTTAATAACAATGAATGCAAATTGATTTGGGCGTAATTTGGCATAACATGTATACATAAGATTATAGGCTTAATTTGGATTAAAATTATGAACATAATTTAGACTGGAAATTATAGGTAATTGGGATATAATTTAATCCAAGATTTAAAATTGGGACTTGAATCAAGAAAGTGATAATGAACGCCTAAGACACGAGGTTAGATTCGAATTGCGGTATAAGACTGCCCGGAACCGCCCGACACATCCAGCAACCACAATTTTGTAATCTAATGTGAGAGGTCAAAGGCAGAAATTAGATACCTAATAATGCAAAGACACGAGGTTAGATTCAGATTGCGGTATAAGACTATCCGAAATCGCCCGGCATATCCAGGAATTGCAAAACGTCAATCTAATGTGGGAGGTCTTGCAAGATTACGGTTATAATGAATTAATGAACAATTAACCAAGATAAGACATGTAATAAGACATGGGGGTTAAGTGGGTGACATGGGTGACATGTGAAATATAACTAGAAGCACTTAACCAATGTGAAACATGTGATTAGGCATGGGAATAAAGAGGGGTTAAGTGGGAATTCCTAGGGACCAAGCTTAGGAGGGAAGCTTGTGTCAAGTGGGTGGACCCTTTTCAACCAGTAACCCATTAAGTATCTATGTGAGCTCGAACTAGGTCAAGGACGGGACACGCTTACCGGGTTTGATTGTAAGACATCTTTGGCAACGCAAGTCCAACGGAGTCATGTGCGTGCGTGGGTCCGGGCTGGTTGGTAAGACATTGTTGCATCATGTAGGTATAAGCTGTGCATTTTAGTAGTATCGGGTTGCTACTTTAGGGAGTGATACACCCTATTGTGGAACCATCACGGGTATCTACGAGTTAGGGAGCCGATCGAATGGGGAGGGTGGTGGGTACAACTAGAGGAGATAGGAGCAGGCGGCACCTATGACAGCAGCTAGGCGTACACGAAACTACCATCATTATTATTGTTACTATGTTTAGTAAGAGGGATCAACTTTCAGTATGGAACTAGCATTGGTGCGGTGTAGAAATTATCTTATAGTGATTAGAAGCGCAATCAACGTTATATCTTGTTCATCTTGTTACCTTGTCATATCTGTTTATGTTACAGTCATCTCTTATATCCAGTTTATGTTCTTATCCTGTTACTTTACTGATTATATTGTTAAAGTCACTAGACTTATGTCTGGCCCCTTTTTGTTTCGCCTCTTTTCTTTCTCCCCCCCCCCCAAGATCCTCAGTGTGGGAATAGTGAAGCTTGACTTGGATTCCTTTCTTCTTGAAGTGCTTGGAAGTGTTGAAAGTAATGCTCAGCTTTATCTTTTTCATTATGGCTATTTGGAGTGGGATTATGGTTTTACTTTTATGCACTTTGATAATAATTTTGTACAAGATGGATATTTGTGTACTTGACTCTAGTATGTGGTTTTGATGATTGTAACCAAACATGTTTTGCTTTTCCGCTACAATGAATAAATTTTGAATTTTCTTAAGTACCATTTTATATATATGTCTTGTGATATTCTGTTCTATACTCTTATAATACTCTATGAAAGTTAATTCATTCCCTTAGTGAGTGACATTAATGGATGTGGGGTGTTACACGTGGTATCAGAGCTGAAGGGTAGTAGAACAGATAAAAGATTTTGAAAACCATTTTCAAAAGCATTTTTAGAAAGAAGTATTTTCAAAAACATGTTTTGAAGAGGGTATTTTCCAGAGAAAAGTTTATTATGAGAAACATAATCCCCAAAAGCAATATATCTTTCTTTCGATTCTCTATTTTGAATCTCTTCCTTTTTCCTTTCAGCATGTCTGGGGAACCCGTGATACCTGAGGGCGTACAGATACCAGTTTGGTTCAGAAGGTCTCTAGAGGCTAGGGCTACTGCCGCAAGACCAGCAGACGTTCGTCCTCCTCCTGCTGCAACTCCTCCTCCTCCATGTGTAGACGCTTTTTCTAAGATATGCAAAGACTTCTATGCGATGGGCGGTAAACCGTTTTATGAAACTGAGACATTTGTTGAGGCTCGGAATTGGCTCAAGGAAGTGGAAGATTTATTTGGTATCTTTGAGATAGATGATGGAAGGAAGGTTCAGCTAGCTGCTTGGTTGATGAAGGACGAAGCTTCCTTTTGGTGAGAAGTAACTAATGGATGACATGCAGTGAAGACATGGATAGATTTAGGTGAAGGTTCGAGTTGAAATTTCTTTCACAAGCGGAGGAGAGTTTATACATGGAGAGGTTCTTGGCTTTGAAACAAGGGAGTTTGTCTGTGAAGGAGTACGTTAACGAGTTTAACCAGTTAGCAAGATTTGGTATGGAATTAGTTAATACACTGCATAAGAAGGCCTCAAGATTTGCCAAGGGTCTGAATGAACCATTACACAGGTTGGCTACGTTATACATTTCTATGGGGGCTACTTTCGAGAAACTTGTTGACATGGCATTGATGCATGAAGAGGAGAAAGGTGCTAATGTAGATAAGGCACAGGATAAGAAAGGGGATCCAAAGAAGGCACAACAACAACAAAAGAAAGGCGACAAGGATAACAAGGGCCAAGGGAAGAAAATGTGCTTTAATTGTGGAACACCGGGCCACTTAAGCAAGGATCGTAAGAAGAAGAAGACATGTTGCTTCCAACGTGGTAAGGCAGGACGTATGATTAAAGACTGCCCAAGGAGGCAAGGACAAGGGCAAGGCAGGATATACTTCTGGAGGGCAGGTTCATGCTCTCATGGCACCTAGACAAGAGAAAGGTAGAAACATTTCTGTTGAAAGTTTGATTTTCATTTTTGATCATCTTGTTTGAACTTTGTTTGATTATGGCGCTTCACATTCGTTTATATCTGCTTCATTAGTTGAAATACTACACCTAAATGCTTGTCTAGTTATGGATCCTGTTGTTGTCTCAAATCCTATTGGGGGCACGGCTCATCTTTCTATGTTATGTTGGGATTTGAGAATACATGTGTATGGCGTTGAGTTCGAATGCAACGCTTATGTGCCTGGTTTCACGGGCTATGAGTTGATTCTAGGAATGGATTGGCATGCCAAATATGGTGCCATTCTCGATTGTGAGAAGAGGGTAGTTAGACTGTTGACTAGTTTGGGTAATACTCTCGATATTTCTTGTGACCCTAAGGGTTCTGTTATGCTTAGCTACTTTGAATCTCTTGACACTTCTATTGATGATTTGCAATCTGTTCGAGTAGTCCGTGAGTATGCAGATGTCTTTAAGGAGGTTAAGGGTTTACCTTCAAAAGGCGAGATAGATTTTCGTATATACTTGGTGGACAACACAAAGCCAGTTGCATTGCATGTGTGCCACATGGCTCCAAGAGAAAGGAGGAAGCTTAGTAAAAAAGTGAAAGAGTTGCTAGAGAAAGGATTCATAAGGAGAAGTATCTCGTAGTGGGGTGCTCCTGTTGTTTTTGCCACGAAGGCTGATGGTTCGCTTGGATTGTGCGTGGACTATAGGGAGCTGAATAAGCTCACAAAAAAAGACACCTATTGCCGAGGATAGATGATTTGTTCGATCAGTTGGTTGGTGCTTCGGTTTTCTCGCCGTTGGACTTAGTTACACGATTTCATCAGTTGAGGGTAGCTGAGGATAGTACAGGTAAGACTGCCTTTAGCACTCCCGACGGTTTCTTCGAATGGCTCATCATGCCTTTTGGTTTGACAAATACAACCGCATATTTTGTAGACTTGATGAGTAGGGTGTTTAGGGAGTTTCTAAACAAGTTTTTAGTGGTCTTTGTGGATGATATTTTGATATTTTCTAGAAGCGAGGAAGAGCATGCCCTACATCTTATGGAAGTCTTAGAGAGCTTTCGAGCACATCAACTCAAAGCTAAGTTCTCTAAATGTCATTTTTGGAGGAAGGAAGTGAGGTTCTTAGGACACATGGTCTCTAAGGAAGGGATGGTTGTGGATCACGCGAAGGTGGTGGCAATCCCAGATTGGAAGATTCCTAAGAATGCAATCGTAGTAAGAAGTTTCCTTGGTTTGGCGGGCTATTATAGAAAGTTCATTAAGGACTTTGCTAAGATATCGCCCCCACTTGCACGGTTGACCAAAAAGAATTTGACCTTTTCTTGGGATGTTGACTGTGACGATGCTTTCCAACGTTTGAAGAAGGCATTGATGACAACTCCAGTTTTAGTTTTGTCGGATGGGAGTAAACCATTCACAGTGTATACCAATGCTTGCAGGACTAGGCTTGGTGCAGTTTTTATGCAAGAGGGAAGGATGATATGCTATGGTGGAAGGCAGTTGAAGGTCCATGAGAAGAATTACCCTACCCATGACTTAGAATTAGCTGGCATAGTTTTTGGACTTAAGTCTTGGCGCCATTACTTGCTTGGAGAGAAATTTGAGTTGTATACAGACCACAAGTCATTAAAATACTTGTTCTCCCAAAAAGATTTAAACTTAAGGCAACAAAGGTGGATGAAGTTCTTAGCATCCTACGATTTTGAGATTGCATATACCCGTAGAAAGGGTAACGTTGTAGTTGATGCATTGAGTAGAAAGAAGTTGACTTTGAGTCCTTTGTTTGTCAAGCGGCAGAGTTTAGAGTATATCTCTACCTTTGACTTTAGACACTCTATTGATTATGTACCCAGTTTATTGGCATTGTCAGAGGTACGACCTGCGCTTTTGGGACAGACAGGTGCGGCACAGCGAGATGACCCACAGTTGACAGAGATTGTAGACTAGCTCATCAGAGGGGAGTCTTCGAGCCATCTTAGTAGGTATACTATCAATGACAAAGGTTGGTTGCGTAAGGATGGTAGACTTTGCGTATCTCAAGATGAGGGTTTGAGGAGGACAATCCTTGAAGAAGCACATCATTCTAAGCTGACCACACATCCTGGTGGAGACAAGATGTATAGGGACATGAAGCGAGTTTTCTTTTGGGCCGGAATGAAGAAGGATATGGCTGAGTTCGTTTCTAGATGCTTGTGTGCCAGCAAGTCAAGGTTGAGCAAAAGAAGCTGATGGTTTGCTTCACCCTTTAGAGGTTCCACAGTGGAAACAGGAAAGTATTTCCATGGATTTCGTCGATGGGTTGCCGAGGTCAAGGAAGGGTAATACGGGGATTTGGGTAGTAGCGGATAGATTTACCAAGAGTGCCCATTTTATTCCCGGTAAGAGTAAAAGAACAGCATCTTGTTTAGCATCTGTTTATCTCTGAGAGATACTTCGTTTACACGGCATACCTTCTAGTATTGTAAGCGACCGAGATCCTATTTTCACCAGTGAGTTTTGGAAGAGCTTGCAAGAGGTGGTAGGGACGCAATTGTGTTTGGGTACCGCTTATCACCCTCAGACGGACGTCCAAACAGAAAGAGTGAATCAGATTCTAGAAGATCTTTTGAGGTTATGCATCTTGGACTTTGAAAGGACATGGGAGGAATATCATCCATTAGTAGAGTTCACCTACAACAACAGCTATCAAACTAGTATTGGCACGGCACCTTTTGAGGCTCTATATGGACGACCTTGATGATCACCGACTTGTTGGCGGTAATCTATGGATAAGATTTTACTTGGGCCCGAGATGATTAGGGAAACTTCAGCGAAGATAGAATTGATTCGAAGACGCATGAAAAGGACACAGGACCGACAAAAGTCATATGCTGATAAGTGAACGACCGATCTTGAGTTCATTGTTGCAGACATAGTCTTTATTAGAGTATTACCGTTGAGGAATGTGGTTCGTTTGGGTCTAAAGGGAAATTGGCACCAAGGTTCGTAGGGTCATTCCCCATTACAGAGCAAATTGGACAGATGGCCTACAAAGTGATGTTGCCCGAGAAGCTCAGTGGTGTTCATGACGTATTTCATGTGTCGCATTTGCAAAAATGTTTACATGATACCGCGGAGGTAGTAGAGCCGAGCAGGCTTAAAGAATTGGAAGTAGAGCGAGATGCCACGGTCAGACGAGTTCCTACATGCATCCTTGGGTCGGAGGTCAAGAAATTACACAACCGAGAGATTAAGTTGGTTAAAGTCCAATGGGGAGATGATCAAGGAGACGTGACTTGGGAGACCGAAGACAAGATACGCGCGTCGTACCTTTTTCCTTTTGAGGGTATGTTCTTAACTTCTCCTTTTTCTACTGCTTTGTTTATACCTGTTCTATCTTTTAGTGTATCCTCTTGATTATATCTTCGATCTTTAGGTAGAAAATCCTATGGTCATAAACATGTGTTTGAGACATGTTATGTTGTGTGGATGCAAGTGGATGTAAGTGTTTGCTAGTGGTTGCTCGTGGATGCATTTACACACACGTTAAGCGCTAGATCGGCTCAATCACTTTCATATTGCATATGAATGAGTGTGCATATTTAAATAAATGGATGTATATTGAATGTGCTATCATATGAATGTTGCATTTGAATGGATGGTTGTGCACTCATATAGAAATGATATGTATCATTAGAATTCTTTTGCAAACATAATGGACGCATTGCACGATCATGTTTTGCATTAAGGAGGCCAACTAAATCAGTAGATCGCCTGATCTTTGCATTAAATAAGGAACATATAAACACGCTTTTGCATATGTTCATATAGCATTAGAAATATTTTAAGGACAATGGATGCTCGTGGATGATGGATGAGTAGATGGACGATTGGATGGTAGAATACATTCTTCTTAACTTGAAGATTTCGGAGACGAAATCCTTTATAGAGGGGAGAATGTAACACCCCATAATTTTAAAGCATGACAAAAGAGATAATTAAAGAATAATTAATTTTTAAAAGAATAATTAAGCGAAACGGGTTACGCCATTGCGTTCGTCTCGTAATTCTTCTTGAGATAGAGTCCCAGTTTGCGTAAAAAGGATATTGTATGAAGAAGTTACAGATGATAGAAGTTGGGCAGAAAAATCAGAAAATAGGTTGGGATAACTGGCGCACTTGGGAATTGCGCCAGAAAAAAATGCACTGGCGCACCTGGGAAGTGTGCCCATGCCGAGGCCAAATCTGCACATAATTCTGGAGAGTTCTCTGATGACGTGTCCTTCGGGGATTGACTGGATGACGTGTCTTTTGAGCTGTGTGGTTCTGATGATCTCTAATCTAATCTAAAGGCCCTAATTCACCTAATACATCTATAAAAACACACCTAGACCTAACCCTAATTTCATTAACTAATTCCATGGTGCCTCCGTGCTGCCCTAATCTAAATTAAAACTAGCCTCTCTTCTCTTCTCCAAAGCAAATCTAAATTAGAGTATTCAAATTGGAAGATAAGAATCAAATTCTACAACAACGGTTTAGCTAATCAAATTCAGAAATCAGATTCAGATCTATTCTCTCTTCTTAATCCTGTCACTATGAGTCTATGTTACTTTCATATATAATTAAATTAAAAGTGATTGTGATAGGATTATAAATTGGATTTTATAAACATGCATGTAAGATGAATCATACCAAATTCTTATCTTTCAGATTCATACCCAAATTGCTGCTATCATATTCCTATTAGATCTATCTGTTCTATGTCAGTTCATATTCCATATGCCTATTGGATCTATTTTATTGTTCTATGCCAGTTCATAATTAATATGCCTATTTTTATGCCTATTTTTATGCCTGTTTTGATGTTGATTCGCTTCCCCTCTTCTTTTCTTTTTTTTATGAGATTAGGCTAACTTCGAGCCTAACATATTACGTTGAATTATACGTACGAATGACGTGGGAATGTTGCGGGAAAAGTTTGGGAAAATATTTAATAATATGTAATTGGGCATAAATTGATTTGTAATCACGTAGATTTGGCATAAGTTGGATGTGGGCATAATTGGATATAATTTGTATACATGAGGTTTGGCATAAATTGTTGATAATAATGAACGCAAATTGATTCGGGCGTAATTTGGCATAACATATATACATAAGATTATAGGCCTAATTTGGATTAAAATTATGAACATAATTTAGATTGGAAATTATGGGTAATTGGGATATAATTTAATCCAAGATTTAAAATTGGGACTTGAATCAAGAAAGTGATAATGAATGCCTAAGACACGAGGTTAGATACGAATTGCGGTATAAGACTGCCCGGAACCGCCTGGCACATCCAGCAACCGTAATTTTGTAATCTAATGTGAGAGGTCGAAGGTAGAAATTAGATACGTAATAATGCAAAGACATGAGGTTAGATTCAGATCTTGGTATAGGATTGTCCGGAACCGCCCAGCATATCCAGCAACTGCAAAACGGCAATCTTATGTGGGAGGTCTTGCAAGATTACGGTTATAATGAATTAATGAACACTTAACCAAGATAAGACATGAGGGTTAAGTGGGTGACATAGGTGACATGTGAAATATAATTAGAAGCACTTAACCAAGGTGAAACACACGATTAGACATAGGAATAAAGAGGGGTTAAGTGGGAATTGCTAGTGGGACTAAGCTTAGGAGGGAAGCTTGTGTTAAGTGGGTGGACCCTTTTCAACCAGTAATCCATTTAGTATCTATGTGAGCTCGAACTAGGTCGAGGACGGGTCACACTTACTGGGTTTGATTGTAAGAGGTCAATAAAGAGTTAGCGGTGGAAACGCAAGTCCAACGGAGTCATGTGCGTGCATGGGTCCGGGCTGGTAGGTAAGACATTGTTGCATCGTGTAGGTATAAGCCGTGCATTTTAGTAGTATCGGGTTGCTACTTTAGGGAGTGACACACCCTACTGTGGGACCAGCACGGGTATCTACGTGTTAGGGAGCCGATCGAATGGGGAGCGTAGTGGGTACAGTTAGTGGAGATGGGAGCAGGCGGCACCTATGACAGCAGCTAGGAGTACACGAAACTACCATCATTATAATTCATACTATGTTTAGTAAGATGGATCAACTTTCAGTATGGAACTAGCATTGGTGCGGTGTAGGAATTATCTTATAGTTATTAGAAGCGCAATCAACGTTATATCTTGTTCATCTTGTTACCTTGTCATATCTTCTTATGTTACAGTCATCTCTTATATCCAGTTTATGTTCTTATATCCAGTTTATCTTCTTATGTTATATCAACGTTATGATTCGCAATGCTTATGCCAATACAGTTTATGTTCAATATCCAGTTTGTCATATCCTCTTTTCTTTCTCCCCCCCCCCCCCCCTCCAGGTCCTCAAGGTGGGAATAGTGAAGCTTGACTTGGATTCCTTTCTTCTTGAAGTGCTTGGAAGTGTAGAAAGTAATGCTTAGCTTTATCTCTTTTTCATTATGGCTATTTGGACTGGGATTATGGTTTTACTTTTATATACTCTGATAATAATTTTGTACAAGATGGATATTTGTGTACTTGACTCTAGTATGTGGCTTTGATGATTGTAACCAAACATGTTTTGCTTTTCCGCTGCAATGAATTTTTTTTGAATTTTCTTAAGTACCATTTTATATATCTATCTTGTGATATTCTGTTCTATACTCTTACAATATTCCATGAAAGTTAATGCATTCCCCCTTCAAGGGGTGCCCTATACTGACCATCAAGGGCGATGATAGGGGTTTGCGTTCCCTTCTGCGGGTAATGCGGAACATAAGCAGAGGTAGAACATGCTCTTCTGCGAGCAGAGGCAGGATGTGCTCTTCTGCGAGCAGAAGTAGGACGTGCTTAGTTCATAGCAAAGGCAAGGCGTACTCTTCTGCGAGCAGAGGCAGGGCGTGTTAATTAAATGCTCCGTCATGACAGTTTCTGGTGTGGGCCAGAGGCTTACGCTTTGGATGCTTTAAACAGGCCCTTTCCGATTTGGGCGCGGAAAATGGCTTACACACCGCCCCCTCCTCCGGGAGGTGGATTGCCCTGGCCAACTTGGCGGCAACAAGGATTTTTATCCATTTATAGTTTAATCCATCATTGGTTATCTCGGTTCTTGGGAGGGCTTGCATACCATAATTCATGTAGACAATCCTTTTCCTAAGGATCTTTATTGGACTTAGTTTGACCCTTTTACTAATTCCCGAACTTGGTCCTGATTGAAGAACTTATTGATCATCCCTTCGAGAGTTTTGCAGTGGTTAGTCTCATGTCCGTTCATCATGTGATAGTGACAATAAGGTCCTCCAAATTTCCTTTCAAACTCAGGCTTCTTTTTTGTATGTGGTCAATAATTGAGCTCGTGTTTGGTTAGGAAATAGATATTTTCCATCGAAGTGGTAAGTTAGTATACTTTTGGTAGCCTTAGTGTAAACTTCCTTTCTTGTTGCGGAGACTTAACTCTTATGTTACCGAACCTTATTACTCCATTCATACTTTTGTTTTCTCCTTCAAAGATACGCTGGGATTGGAGATCTATCCTTTTAGACTATTTGGAAGCGAAGTGGCTAAAATCGTCTGTTATTTCTTGCTCAAATGTTGTTTCTTTGATTCGTTTGCAAAGATCTTTCCTTATAAGAGAGAAGATGTTGTAATCCTTTGATGTAGAGCTATTTAGAGGGAAGGTTAGAGATTTTTTATATAGGAAGGGCTACTACTCCAACAACTAAAATCATATTGCTTTACTTCTCTTTTCTGCCTAATTATTCGCAGAGCTTCCATTCTTAACCTTCGTTCTTCCGTCACTCTTAGGTAGTAGTACCTGACATATCCATTTGAGATCTAGAAGGCTCTCTTTAGGATCTCTTGTCCGTGGTCTTGCTTCTTCAAAGTCTAGTCCAATCTCGGACGGAATAACACAGTTAGATATGTTATAGTTGTTAACCACAAGGTCAGAGGTTCAAGCCCTCCTTCTAGCGCCGAAATGTTAACGATATTTTCTGTCAGTACAGGAGATTGATCTACGGAAGTGTACCTAAGGGAAAATAGGTTTATTTAGCTTTCACGAGTTTGAATTAGTTCACATTTCCTAGATATCAAGGTTTCAAGCCTGAAAGATTAGTTACTCTTCCCTCAATGGAGTGAGCATCATTCTTAAGCGACTCAAGAACCAACAGTTATCTTGGGACAAGGGCTCCCTAAGCACAACCATCGAGAAGGGCTAAACGGATTGTAAGAAAGGGTTTCACACTGGCTCTGCGGAAGGGTTAAGATTTGTGCAAGAGCTTGAAAATGTGTAGAAAGTAAATAACATGTTGCATTGGTAACAGCTAGGAGAACACATAGGAAACTCATAAGAAATGTACTAAGTACCGATCCACTATTTATTGATCTTTGATTTAGAATACACAAGTGATTACAGCCAAAATCCCCAATTTGATTTGGGAATTAGGGTTTACTCTAGAGAAAAGAGTACAAGAATGAGAAAAAGAAAATCGTCCTGAAAATGAGACCCCCTGGGGTCCTATTTATAGACAAATCGGGGCTCCTTTTGTTATTGGGACAGTAGTACCCCTGTCGGACGCTTTTCTTTTCGGTTCCAAAAATTCTGACTTTTGAACACCGGTTCTTTATGCTTTGAAGATTTGCTTACGGCCTTTTGAGGTGCCGGTTCATGCTTTCGGGAGGAGGGTTCCGGTCTGCAGAGCTCCTTTTTGATTCCTTGTGCACCCATTTTGTATTGGTCCCGAGTTTGTTGGTACGAATGGATTTCGAAAGGCTTTGGCTTCCGGGTGTAGGCCTCTTGATGGATGCTTCCAGGTGTGGACTCTCGGTCTTGTTATTAATTCTTTGTGCGGCTTGCCTTTGTGATTCAAGCAGAAGGCTATCAGGACTACCACCCCTGTCGGTATCGACACTAAGCAAATTTGTGTGGATAGCTTGTCTCTCTTCTGGGGGGTTCCGGTTTGCCTATTGGTAGGCTCTTGCAGTATGTCCTCATGTCTCCAAGAGGTTGCTTCCAGTGTCTTACTAGTTACTTATTAGAGCGCCCTTCCGGTAATCATCTACTAGGGGGTCTCGGTAAATGGTTCTCGGATGATTACCTTGCATTTTGTTTGCTTTTTCCTCTTGATGTATTGACATTAAGCAAGTTAATATTGATAGCTCTTCTTTCCTTCTAGGTCTAGGTGTGTAGGTTGCCTGGTTTTCTGCCTCTTGGGCTTCCGATTCCTGGATTCCTGTTATCTTTCTTTCGCATTGGAACTACCCTACCGGTATCCTTTCTTTGTATGGACTTTGAGATTTACTGATGATGGTGTCGGTTACCAGCTCCCAGATTACTTCTTTATGCTGTCAGTTTTTCTTGTGTCGGGCTTTGTTGTCAGTTTTTCTTGAGATAAGAATCAAATTCTACAACAACGGTTTAGCTAATCAAATTCAGAAATCAGATTCAGATCTATTCTCTCTTCTTAATCCTGTATTTATGAGTCTATGTTACTTTCATATATAATTAAATTAAAAGTGATTGTGATAGGATTATAAATTGGATTTTATAAACATGCATGTAAGATGAATCATACCAAATTCTTATCTTTCAGATTCATACCCAAATTCCTGCTATCATATTCCTATTAGATCTATCTGTTCTATGTCAGTTCATATTCCATATGCCTATTGGATCTATTTTATTGTTCTATGCCAGTTCATAATTAATATGCCTATTTTTATGCCTATTTTTATGCCTGTTTTGATGTTGATTCGCTTCCCCTCTTCTTTTCTTTTTTTTTATGAGATTAGGCTAACTTCGAGCCTAACATATTACGTTGAATTATACGTACGAATGACGTGGGAATGTTGCGGGAAAAGTTTGGGAAAATATTTAATAATATGTAATTGGGCATAAATTGATTTGTAATCACGTAGATTTGGCATAAGTTGGATGTGGGCATAATTGGATATAATTTGTATACATGAGGTTTGGCATAAATTGTTGATAATAATGAACGCAAATTGATTCGGGCGTAATTTGGCATAACATATATACATAAGATTATAGGCCTAATTTGGATTAAAATTATGAACATAATTTAGATTGGAAATTATGGGTAATTGGAATATAATTTAATCCAAGATTTAAAATTGGGACTTGAATCAAGAAAGTGATAATGAATGCCTAAGACACGAGGTTAGATACGAATTGCGGTATAAGACTGCCCGGAACCGCCTGGCACATCCAGCAACCGTAATTTTGTAATCTAATGTGAGAGGTCGAAGGTAGAAATTAGATACGTAATAATGCAAAGACACGAGGTTAGATTCAGATCTTGGTATAGGATTGTCCGGAACCGCCCAGCATATCCAGCAACTGCAAAACGGCAATCTTATGTGAGAGGTCTTGCAAGATTACGGTTATAATGAATTAATGAACACTTAACCAAGATAAGACATGAGGGTTAAGTGGGTGACATAGGTGACATGTGAAATATAATTAGAAGCACTTAACCAAGGTGAAACACACGATTAGACATAGGAATAAAGAGGGGTTAAGTGGGAATTGCTAGTGGGACTAAGCTTAGGAGGGAAGCTTGTGTTAAGTGGGTGGACCCTTTTCAACCAGTAATCCATTTAGTATCTATGTGAGCTCGAACTAGGTCGAGGACGGGTCACACTTACTGGTTTGATTGTAAGAGGTCAATAAAGAGTTAGCGGTGGAAACGCAAGTCCAACGGAGTCATGTGCGTGCGTGGGTCCGGGCTGGTAGGTAAGACATTGTTGCATCGTGTAGGTATAAGCCGTGCATTTTAGTAGTATCGGGTTGCTACTTTAGGGAGTGACACACCCTACTGTGGGACCAGCACGGGTATCTACGTGTTAGGGAGCCGATCGAATGGGGAGCGTAGTGGGTATAGTTAGTGGAGATGGGAGCAGGCGGCACCTATGACAGCAGCTAGGAGTACACGAAACTACCATCATTATAATTCATACTATGTTTAGTAAGATGGATCAACTTTCAGTATGGAACTAGCATTGGTGCGGTGTAGGAATTATCTTATAGTTATTAGAAGCGCAATCAACGTTATATCTTGTTCATCTTGTTACCTTGTCATATCTTCTTATGTTACAGTCATCTCTTATATCCAGTTTATGTTCTTATATCCGGTTTATCTTCTTATGTTATATCAACGTTATGATTCGCAATGCTTATGCCAATACAGTTTATGTTCAATATCCAGTTTGTCATATCCTCTTTTCTTTCTCCCCCCCCCCCTCCAGGTCCTCAAGGTGGGAATAGTGAAGCTTGACTTGGATTCCTTTCTTCTTGAAGTGCTTGGAAGTGTAGAAAGTAATGCTTAGCTTTATCTCTTTTTCATTATGGCTATTTGGACTGGGATTATGGTTTTACTTTTATATACATAATTTTGTACAAGATGGATATTTGTGTACTTGACTCTAGTATGTGGCTTTGATGATTGTAACCAAACATGTTTTGCTTTTCCGCTGCAATGAATTTTTTTTGAATTTTCTTAAGTACCATTTTATATATCTATCTTGTGATATTCTGTTCTATACTCTTACAATATTCCATGAAAGTTAATGCATTCCCCCTTCAAGGGGTGCCCTATACTGACCATCGTGGGCGATGATAGGGGTTTGCGTTCCCTTCTGCGGGTAATGCGGAACATAAGCAGAGGTAGAACATGCTCTTCTGCGAGCAGAGGCAGGATGTGCTCTTCTGCGAGCAGAAGTAGGACGTGCTTAGTTCGTAGCAAAGGCAAGGCGTACTCTTCTGCGAGCAGAGGCAGGGCGTGTTAATTAAATGCTCCGTCATGAAAGTTTCTGGTGTGGGCCAGAGGCTTACGCTTTGGATGCTTTAAACAGGCCCTTTCCGATTTGGGCGCGGAAAATGGCTTACACACCGCCCCCTCCTCCGGGAGGTGGATTGCCCTGGCCAACTTGGCGGCAACAAGGATTTTTATCCATTTATAGTTTAATCCATCATTGGTTATCTCGGTTCTTGGGAGGGCTTGCATACCATAATTCATGTAGACAATCCTTTTCCTAAGGATCTTTATTGGAATTAGTTTGACCCTTTTACTAATTCCCGAACTTGGTCCTGATTGAAGAACTTATTGATCATCCCTTCGAGAGTTTTGCAGTGGTTAGTCTCATGTCCGTTCATCATGTGATAGTGACAATAAGGTCCTCCAAATTTCCTTTCAAACTCAGGCTTCTTTTTTGTATGTGGTCAATAATTGAGCTCGTGTTTGGTTAGGAAATAGATATTTTCCATCGAAGTGGTAAGTTAGTATACTTTTGGTAGCCTTAGTGTAAACTTCCTTTCTTGTTGCGGAGACTTAACTCTTATGTTACCGAACCTTATTACTCCATTCATACTTTTGTTTTCTCCTTCAAAGATACGCTGGGATTGGAGATCTATCCTTTTAGACCATTTGGAAGCGAAGTGGCTAAAATCGTCTGTTATTTCTTGCTCAAATGTTGTTTCTTTGATTCGTTTGGAAAGATCTTTCCTTATAAGAGAGAAGATGTTGTAATCCTTTGATGTAGAGCTATTTAGAGGGAAGGTTAGAGATTTTTTATATAGGAAGGGCTACTACTCCAACAACTAAAATCATATTGCTTTACTTCTCTTTTCTGCCTAATTATTCGCAGAGCTTCCATTCTTAACCTTCGTTCTTCCGTCACTCTTAGGTAGTAGTACCTGACATATCCATTTGAGATCTAGAAGGCTCTCTTTAGGATCTCTTGTCCGTGGTCTTGCTTCTTCAAAGTCTAGTCCAATCTCGGACGGAATAACACAGTTAGATATGTTATAGTTGTTAACCACAAGGTCAGAGGTTCAAGCCCTCCTTCTAGCGCCGAAATGTTAACGATATTTTCTGTCAGTACAGGAGATTGATCTACGGAAGTGTACCTAAGGGAAAATAGGTTTATTTAGCTTTCACGAGTTTGAATTAGTTCACATTTCCTAGATATCAAGGTTTCGAGCCTGAAAGATTAGTTACTCTTCCCTCAATGGAGTGAGCATCATTCTTAAGCGACTCAAGAACCAACAGTTATCTTGGGACAAGGGCTCCCTAAGCACAACCATCGAGAAGGGCTAAACGGATTGTAAGAAAGGGTTTCACACTGGCTCTGCGGAAGGGTTAAGATTTGTGCAAGAGCTTGAAAATGTGTAGAAAGTAAATAACATGTTGCATTGGTAACAGCTAGGAGAACACATAGGAAACTCATAAGAAATGTACTAAGTACCGATCCACTATTTATTGATCTTTGATTTAGAATACACAAGTGATTACAGCCAAAATCCCCAATTTGATTTGGGAATTAGGGTTTACTCTAGAGAAAAGAGTACAAGAATGAGAAAAAGAAAATCGTCCTGAAAATGAGACCCCCTGGGGTCTTATTTATAGACAAATCGGGGCTCCTTTTGTTATTGGGACAGTAGCACCCCTGTCGGACGCTTTTCTTTTCGGTTCCAAAAATTCTGACTTTTGAACACCGGTTCTTTATGCTTTGAAGATTTGCTTACGGCCTTTTGAGGTGCCGGTTCATGCTTTCGGGAGGAGGGTTCCGGTCTGCAGAGCTCCTTTTTGATTCCTTGTGCACCCATTTTGTATTGGTCCCGACTTTGTTGGTACGAATGGATTTCGAAAGGCTTTGGCTTCCGGGTGTAGGCCTCTTGATGGATGCTTCCAGGTGTGGACTCTCGGTCTTGTTATTAATTCTTTGTGCGACTTGCCTTTGTGATTCAAGCAGAAGGCTATCAGGACTACCACCCCTGTCGGTATCGACACTAAGCAAATTTGTGTGGATAGCTTGTCTCTCTTCTGGGGGGTTCCGGTTTGCCTATTGGTAGGCTCTTGCAGTATGTCCTCATGTCTCCAAGAGGTTGCTTCCAGTGTCTTACTAGTTACTTATTAGAGCGCCCTTCCGGTAATCATCTACTAGGGGGTCTCGGTAAATGGTTCTCGGATGATTACCTTGCATTTTGTTTGCTTTTTCCTCTTGATGTATTGACATTAAGCAAGTTAATATTGATAGCTCTTCTTTCCTTCTAGGTCTAGGTGTGTAGGTTGCCTGGTTTTCTGCCTCTTGGGCTTCCGATTCCTGGATTCCTGTTATCTTTCTTTCGCATTGGAACTACCCTACCGGTATCCTTTCTTTGTATGGACTTTGAGATTTACTGATGATGGTGTCGGTTACCAGCTCCCAGATTACTTCTTTATGCTGTCAGTTTTTCTTGTGTCGGGCTTTGTTGTCGGAAGACTTCTTTCTGCTTGTGGCAGTCTGTTACCCCTTCACTGCCAACCAGTTTCAGTGCTTTATTTTTGTAGTAACAATATTTATCTCAATAAATTTATTTTAAATTAAAGAAAATAATTTCCGCTTTAGAAACCTATATATATTAACATTTCTACAATTATTTACTGAACCTCCTCAATTCTTTCGTGATATTTTATATTCTAATCCATATATTTAAACTGCTCATGAAATCTTAAATTACAATTATTTAAATAATCTTAGAGAGCATTTATTCCATTTTTCTAGTAGCATTTAAAAATATACGCCAATTTTAATATACATATGTATATTCATATTAAAACAGGCAGTTTTCCAAGCAACTATAAAGATGTATAACTCACACAACATGAACTCTGCATATCAACAATAATGGCATAGTTAAGTTACAAGGTAGTTGTGATTCATTTATATTTAGAATTTACAATATATTATACGTAAAAATAATTGAACATCGGTAACTCCACAACAATATATATATACACATATATGTATACATATATATTTACACATATACGTATATACATATGTATCTTTTCAATTCTTCTTGCTATATTATTCAGTTAAATTAACATTGTAATTTTACATTTAATTATTTAAATAAGTTCTATTAAATAACATTTGATGATTCATAGAAAAATTACTAGTGAAGCGACCCAAACTTCCCCGTAAAGGAAAGTCCGGATTGAGTAAAGAACACAACAAATCAGAGCACAAACAGAAGAACATTTCATTGCTTATTACAACAATTTACGCCAGAGTACAGGAATATACAGAGTATGAACAAATAATATACATTTTAAATGTCAGAGCTTTAAAATACAATACATAGTAGCGGAAAATAATACGTAACACAACTGAAAGAGGTAAACGGATACAGAGCATTACGAATATAGATCCAGCTGTAAATCCAGGATCCTGGAAAAGAAATAATCTGCAAAACAAAACTACTAGCTGCCTATGTGGAAAATAGGGGCACCCAGAGTTTAGGTTAAAACAATAAGCTCCAAATCAGCCATGTGACTAGTGTGAGAACTAAAATAGTTATTTAAAACTTTACTTTAAAAATAAAGTAAATCAAGGGATCACGCCGTATAACACAGAACGGGATTCCTCCCAAGAATACCAGTGTATAAAACAAACAGTGCAATGTTTTTTTGGAAAAATGAAGCAATTATAAGACACAGGACCCATCACACAATGCAACGCATGCCGGAGGATAGGGTTTTCCCTTATAATAGCCAAACATGCTTGGTATGTTTAAAACAAATCATTTGATACTATTATAAGTGCATAGTGTATAAAACAACTTCAAATATAAATGTATCAATCCTAGACGGCATGGGTACCATATATCATGTTGCCAATACTAGGCCCTACAATCAAAACCGCAAAGTCACGTATTGGAAGTTGGATTTCCATCTGTGAACCAAGGCAAGGGATCGTCCTTACCGCTTCGAGACACTCGAGCTCGTGCCTCAGGAAAAGCCGCAACTTCACCTAGATCGTCAGGGCCGGTCCAAACGAAGTGGATTATATTGTCTGAACAATACATTTCCCCACCCTATGAGGCATAAATTGGTCATATATCGACCAAACCATCCATCGGCACCGCAGTGACCGATATATCAGAGGCGCCTCGCTATCCATCATCCACATAAGTAAAAGTTCTTGGATTGCAAAACCCTGACACCGCTCCTAGCTAGAAGGAAACGCATGCCTTCCCTGAAGTCCTCTCCTCTTTCTGGTTCACACCGAGGTGTGAGGCTCGCGAATTAACTCTATACACAAAGCTATGATATATTAAAGCCCTGCTTTGGTCATCAACCACAAGACTCTGCTTTTCACCAGAAGCCTTGATCATTTGCATCTCAACATGCCACACAGGCAATTTACGCCATGCGACTGATGTCTATCGATATATAACCTCTGAGCTCGTACGTCTCATAGAAGGGTGTTAAGCAAGAGAATAAATTCTCCGCCACCAAACAGATATATATTTAATAGAGATCAATCAACATGGAATAAAATCCAATGTCAGACACACATCCATTTACAAGTTCGTTCTGGGTCTGTACGAAACCGGAGGCACCTCATTCGTCGTCTCATATGTCCAATACAGGAGAGAGGTCCTCGCATATCCAATCAATCTCCAAGTACGTATGGACGATCATCACTTATTACCTCTCTTGGGTGTACATCCCAATCAAGACATCGGTAATCATCCAAACAATGTGAAGACCTTCGGTCTTCAACCACCGTCTTCATCGTTGACTCAACGCCGATTCAGTTTTTAGAATGGGATAAACCTGGTCTTTCCGAATAACTCGCATATATTATAAACAAGTGCTATAGAAACACAACACACGCCTCATTCCAATTCTGAATATTCTTTTATTTAAATATTCATATCCCTTGGGAAAGTTCCCATTAATTTTATCAAAGATAAATTCTTTAAATTTATTCTTTAATCTTCCTTTGCATATCGATCCAAACCAAATTAAGGTTTATCCAAACTAGTCGGGATTAGCACACCTTACTGAAGTAATCATTTATTATATTTCCCAATCCCAACCTATTCATCCCATGAAGCAAAACTGGTAATACTTCATATCTAACACCACGGTATTATCGGTAAAAGGAATTACCATTTTACGTTCAAATCTAATTAAAGATTTAATTATCACTTGGAGCAAAACTGGTGATACTCCATTCTCGATCATTTCTTGAATTTGATAATTTTAGTTATTAGATTCACATTTCAATCTAATTAAAGATTCATTAAAACTCTAATTCAGTTTTAATCTCCAAAAATCATTACTTAATGATTTTCTTCAAAGTTAAGAAATTAATCTTATCTTTAACTGGGTTAAAGAACTGATGTCATTTAAAACACAGTTCACGATAAACCCAAAATCACATTCCATTAACAATGGAATCTTCATGTAAAATAGATCAATATATATATATATAATCGATATAAACTTCCATATCCAACCGATAATATAAATGGAACAACGGCAAAGCCTTTTAAATTCCATATATAGTAACAGTCTTCCTCCATAGAAGTTCACTTCGATTATTAATGAATCGAATTCCATTCCATTCCAATTTATTCTATTAAGTAGGAAAACTTTTCTTTGGAATTTTCCTTCAAATTTTAACAAAAAGATTTACAAATTCCAAATCACATTTCACTGTAAATCGGGTTAAAGAACGAATGTCGTTAAAAACACAGTTCACGATAAACCCAATTCACATTCCATTTTATTCCAGTTATTAAATATAATTGGAAACTCTAACAATCTTAATTAAAAGATTTATTCTTTTCTCAACTGGGTTTAGCAATAGTGTTAATGAAGACACCATCCACGACAAACCCAAAATCCAATTTTTTATACCATTTCAATTAAATATCAATTAATTGGAAAATTTCACTAAATCTTAATTAAAAGATTTATTCTTTTCTGAACTAGGTTTAAGAACAGTGTAATTTAAGACACCGTTCACAAAAAACCCCAAATCCAATTTGATATTAAATACAAGGCCATGAATAGAAAATATATCGGCTTATATTCAATATCAAATTATGCAACCAACAAATATCGTATTGGAAATAACGATATATATATATATATATATCTTCCAAATTCCTCCAAAATATCCGTACAATCATGGAATCCAATATCGAAATATTCCGAAGATAAGATTCAAATCCATTACAATTAATTTATTGGAAATTCTGGTTATTTTCAAAACTATTTCAAATCCAATTTATTTATTTTAAAAATATTGGATTATAATTCTAGTTCATAACTAGTTCATTTTGATAAAAAAATACATTTTTATCTTCACAAACGTGGAAATTTTCATCCAAATTCTTTCCAAATCATTTATTATGATTTTACACAAATTATCGATATTTTTAATAATTTTATCAAGGCCCGTACAGTCGATTTCCATAAACGGTCATTGAACAGCACTTACAGAGACCTTTTCCGAATTTGATTTGGACATAATTCCAAATCCAACCATTAGATTTCAAATCTCTTATTTTCATTAGAAAGCTCTTCTCGATACGAACCCAACGGTTCTGGTTTTAGGAGGATCCGACGGTCGGATCTCCCGTAATGTCAATTCAAAGTCAATGGTCGAAATTTGCGAACAGCCACGGCGCGACGCGCTCTATTCAGGCCATTAAATATACATAATATAATGTGTATATATATATATATTTCATTGATTTCCATTTAGAACGTATTTTATTAATCGTTTGAAAACGATTTTAATTCCATTTCAAATTTCAAATCAAATTTGAATATTCCTCAATAAATTCGTTTTAAATTCACTTTAAAATGATTTCAATTCCATTTCAAATTTGAATATTCCTTAGTAAATTCGTTTTAAATTCATTTTAAAACGATTTCAATTCCATTTCAAATCAAATTTGAATATTCCTTAGTAAATTCGTTTTAAATTCATTTTAAAATGATTTCAATTCCATTTCAAATCAAATTTGAATATTCCTTAGTAAATTCGTTTTAAATTCGTTTTAAATTCATTTTAAAACAATTTCAATTCCATTTCAAATTTCAAACCAAATTTGAATATTCCTTATCATTTAAAATATTAAAATGATAATATTTTCAAAATGCCTGATTTTGATTATACACTGAATATTATTTAAAAATATTCTTTAATTCTGAATTGGAATCAGACTCAACAATTACCATATAATTTTATTTATATGGATTTCATACGACACATGTATATAACAACAATCAAAACCAATCAACCATCTTCCAGAGTGCATCACACAACTGCATAAGCATTAAATATAAATAATTAACGCTTACAACAGTCTGTCAACCAATCGATTGACATACAACTAAATATTGGGATTAGTGTATGTCCAATATCATCCCAGTACACGTGTGGAGTTTTCAAACAACAAATACTAATTAGTATTTGTGGAGTTGGGCGATGTGTAAAATTTATCGTCCCAATCAATATCGGTTAAATGGGTATACATAAATAAATCGTCTGATTTGTAAATGAATATTTATTTTCAACACATGACCATTTTGTATGGTTTAAATATTCAATAAAAATTATATTTTTATTGTTCAAATATTTTATTCCATACATGAATATTTTATATAGTTTATATATACAATAAAATTGATATTTTTATTATTCAAAGATTTTATTCATCACATGAATATTTTATTTAGTTCACATCACAATCGTAGTCAATTTACACAACATAATACAATCAAACAAGTCGTCCATGGTCTGTGGACGATGGGGAGCAATTCATATATGTAGTTATAAAATAAATAACTGTACAAGAAATTATAGTGAGAAGTTCTCACCTTTGGTTTCCACTCCGCCAGTTCTTTATTCCTGAACGGTTTGGATTTGGATTTGATTCCAATCGGTTCCATTACAATCTGTTTCACACGATTTTTATATTAATAATCTCATTTTTAACATCGCCATGTATACTAAAAAATCACATTTTTATTTCAATGCTATAAAAATCACATTTTATTTCAGCACTATAAAAATCACATTTTATTATGTTATTTACATAATAAAAACCATATTTTTATTTCGTTACCGTATATATAAAGATCATTTTTATAACGCTATTTTTATTATAAAGGTCATATTTTTTTCTACTTCATTTTTATATAAAAATTATATTTTTATTTGTTATTTCTATTTTAAATACAATGCTTTTTCTATTTTAAAAAAAAACAATATTTATATCTATATTTTTAAATCAAAGATATTTATATTTTAAAAAACAGCAATTTTAATTTTTTAAAAACAACATTTTTTATTTTTAAAAACAACATTTTTAATTTTGCTTATATATTAAAATCATATTTTTATTTTTCAAAACTATACATGTATAAATCATAATTTTATACAATCTACATTTATTTTAAAAACAGTGTATATAATTTAAAAATCATATTTTTATCACAATGATATTTATAAATAAAAATCACACATTTCATAACACTCGATTTATAATAAAAATCATATTTTTTAAAATTAGTTTTCTCTAAAAAATATCATATTTTTATAAATTATTATTACTTTTCAAAAACAATACTATATATTTTAAAATCACAATTTTATTTTAACAATGCTTTTAGTATAAAATCAGATTTTAAAGTCAATGTTTTATAAATAAAAAAAGAAATCACCTTTCTGCTCAACGTTGAACAAGGTTCGACCTTGAACCATCGCCGTCGCGCCTTACTCCGATGATCGGAGGGCCATCCACCACCGCCCGGAGAAGCGCCGCCACGCCAGCTGCCCGTTGCCTCAGTCCCGACCCCCAACGATTTCCCAAACTCCGGCATTTGCCTTAAAACCGTGCATCGCCTTGAGGAGGATTCCGACCACCTTCACCCACCGGAAGCCATGCGCCCGCCGCCCATAGATAACCCTCACATCCACGAAATTTTTTGCTTTAGGTTCTATTGACTATTTATATAATTTATATTATTATTTTTGTTTTAAAAGTTAAAATCATCCCGAACTCCAAATCCAACCCAACGACTGTCGTCTCTAGCCAAATACCCCCATTCTGAACATAATGGGATATGTTTCATAAGCCAATTTAATTGTTTCGCTCAATTTTTCTTTAAACTAAAATATAAATCTACATATATTCAATTTGAACACAATTTTAATTTACCGGGGCCACATACTAACTCTAAAAGTTCCAGATATTTTTTTTGAAAGGCAAACTGAAATTTTATTCACAAGAAAGAAACAAAGTTACAGCAAAATACAACAAACATCATATACAATGACTACTACAGAAATGAGGAAAAAAAACTATATCATACAACATTAATGTTCGAAAAAACTCATACACTGTACATAGTCAAGGCCATCACTAGACAAAAATGGTGAACAATACTCTGGCTTTAACAAGAAGAATTTCCAATTCTTCCCAACAAGGATGAAGACCAATATTAAATCCTGTTAACACTTTTCAAAAATTTCCCATGAATGCAACTAAAGATTTGATTTGCGCTCAAACTACCTTGACCAAAGGCTCTGCGATTTCTTTCAGGCCAAATTTCAAAGACAAACTTCTTTAAGATATATAAAAGCATCATGGTTCTCTTGTTCTTCCGTCTGGTGCCTTTGTAAAGACTAAACCACTCAATCTTGCTAATAGATGAAGGCCTGTGATAATTGCCAATTGCCATAAGCCTCACCCAGATTTGAAAGGAAAAGCTACATTCAAAAAATAAGTGCACGTTTGTCTCCACATCAGACTTACACAAATAACAAATGCCATCAGAGACAACCCCAATCTTAACCAATTTTTTTAGTATTTATTGCATTAGCCATGACCATCCACAAGAGAAGATTCTCCTTTGTAGAATTACTCGTCGACCATATTCTCTTAGCCTAAGGAAACAACTGCTTTTCACCTTTCATTAAAGAGTAAACATGCTGAGTAGAAAATGACTTATTATTCCATAATAATGCACTTTCACCATGAAATTTAAAGTTCTCAGATAACTCCCTCCACAATGCTCTTAAAACTGATGAACTAGAATAAGGAAGCACCAAATGCCTTCATGTATATAATCCTCTACTTTTGCATTGTCTGGTATGCCAGATAATCTTCTCAAATTGTAATCAATTACCAAACTTAAAATCATTCCAGAACTTGCCCAAGGGTCATACCAAAAGGACAATCCCTTAATATTCTTGTAATTACACTGTACAAAAGGCGGACAATTACTACTTAATTTGAGCACATTTCTCCAGCTCCAACTACAATTCGGTGGAATATCCATTGTCCAAAAGTGCTTCTTGCCAATCAAGTTAGCTTTAACCCTTTTTGTCCATAAACAATTGTCCTTTGCATATAATTTGTCAATATAAGAAGCATAGCCGCCTTATTCCGGAGTGACAAATTTGTTATTCCCAGACCCCCATTCAATTTATTATCAAACAGTTTATAAAAAGAGATTGGAATCGTCTTTCTAGAAAAAGGATCTCCGTGCAAAAGAAATTTATTTAGTGCACTTATAATCATACTGACGAATTTAGATGGCAACACATAATGTCTCGTCCAATAGGTAGTGAAGGCCATTGCCACAGATTGCACAATGGTTAATCTACCTGCTTAAGATAAGCTACAAGAAGGCCATTGCTGAAGTTTTGAAACTATCTTCTCAAAAAGAGGTAGGAAATTGTCTTTAGTAATACGTGATCTAATCAGGGGAAGATCCAAATAAATAGAATTCAAAGGCATTTCTTTAAAACCAGGTTTAGCAATTAAATCAGTTTTCTTAGCATTTGATAAGCCAGCAATGAGGATGTGAGACTTATTGAGATTAATTTGAAGACCAGTTATCAAGTAGAAAGTATGCAAAGTGTCTATGATACACTGAATATTACTTTCAGTGGGTTTAGTAAATAAAACTAAATCATTCGGACCTAAGAAAACTAAATCAAGTAGAAAAATTACTTCTATATTTCTTTTGATAATACGGACCTATGAAAACTAATTTCGTTGAATTTGAAGACCATTTGAAAAATGGCCAATTTTCAGTCGATTAAATTCAAACTGAATTGACCAAACGCGTTTAAATTCGCCACGCTCACATATTGAGTCCAAAAATTATGAAAATTGGAATCCAGCAATAACTTGACATTCTGAATCCAACAAAAGTGGTCTCATAAAAAACGGATGTCGTTTGTGAAATCGCTATTTTTAAGGGCTATATTTTATATAAAATTACATAGCGACTATTCTGAATTTTCAACTGAACATAACTTTTTATTCCCGCTATGAAATCTGGATTTTTCAAATTCGTTGGAAAGAATTTTCAAACAGATTCAAATATTTTTGGTTTTACTAAAATCCGGTTTATTTTTAATCCTGTACATTCATTTGAAATTTGAAATCGAATTTTCAAACTACCGCGCCATTCCCAATTCCTTTTATAATTAAAATATATATTTATATTCTAACTTTGATTTAGATAAATATATACGTTCTAATTCTATTCAAAATAAATTTCTAGTCGTTATTATTTAAAATAAATCATTTTAAATATTCAAAATTCATTAAAATTGCTATAAAAAAAAATTGGTTTTGGTTTTCCGGGTTGTTACAATCTCGCCCACTTAAAATGTTTTCGTCCTCGAAAAGGAACGGAGCTGAAAGTTGTTTTGATAATCAACTTAACCTTCAGTTTGGCTTTCATTCTTTAACTTTTCAGTTTCTAAGAATTTTCCAATTCTTCAAAAATTTGGCTAATACCCTAAATTATTGAAAATTTTTGCCATTACCTCCTTTGTATGGGGAGACATTTAAAACCTCAACTAGCCACACAGGGCCCTCACCATCCAAAAAGAAAAAGCCAAGCAGCTAGCCAATCGTGTCATAAAATCACCAAAACCCAATAAATTTGTAAACATGTACCTATTTGTCGAGCATACAATTTTATTCCTCTTCTTAGCTTCCCTGCTATGACCTGTTCAATGTATATACATGTATATGCATGCAATTTCAATCAATTTTCAATTTAGTTCAATATTTGATTCAATTTGGCTAATTTTACCTTTCGTTTTTATATTGGTTTAATTTATTATCATTCCAACGTTTTTATTAGTTACACTAATAATCGAACAACACAACCAGCAGTCAATTAGTGAATTAGCTTTTTAAACATATATCTTCAATACATATAGTCAAAAGTCGTATTTTTGATGCCAAATCACAACAATATATTCTAATTATATTTTGGTTCTCACACCAGTCTATTGGAAATATATAGATATCCCACTTTCGAGGCTCGAACATAAACTGTGATGATGAGTACTCAATCATCAGAATCATCTCCGGGCTGCTAGAGTGTCATTCTATATCCATCCAGTATATTCAAGGCTTCATATACACGTGGATCAGACGTATATTAAAATCTCTATGTACCCGACAATCCAAATCAATTTAAAATAAAATATTCAAATACGTATAATATGGTTTAAATTTTCAAAACAACATTTGTTTTCGTTTTTATTTTAAAAATAACACTCTTCATACTCATTCTAGGATACTACTGATCCTATCTCTAATGAGTCATTATTATTGGATATTACTATTCCTATCTTTGATGAGTTCTTTCATTTGGTTCTAATGTGTCTTGTTCTCGAGCTTTGTAAACCAAAGCTCTGATACCAAATGAAGCGACCCATACTTCCCCGTAAAGGAAAGTCCGGATTGAGTTGAGAACACGACAAATCAGAACACAAACAGAAGAACATTTCATCGCATATTACAACAATTTACACCAGAGTACAAGAATATATAGAGTATGAACAAATAATATACATTTGATAAACGTCAGAGATTCAAAATACATTACATAGCAGCGGAAAATAATACATAAC
>JASFAX010003449.1:0-42438 GCA_030737875.1 Allium sativum | reverse complement strand
GCTATATTTTGATTATATTATATGTTATTCATTTCGTTGTGAGATGTTTTCTAAATTCTGATATAATTTATATCTCTGTCTTTTCTGCAGGATACCAGACAAACCAACACGAGTTTCGATTGATTAGAATTTTGACCAAAAAAATTGGTTTGTCGGAATTCGGGATGTTACATCTAGTATCTGAGCTTAGGTTTAGGATTCATGTATAGATAATAAGTGAACATATTTCTATTTATTTAAAATATATATTATATATATGTAGCTAGGTCCATAAAGGAATCCACTATATATGGAAAGCATAATATGGTAAAGGTTGGGATACCCGCTTTGTACACTAAAGGAATGAACATGGAAATCTGATACCCTTAGGTCATTTGGGTAGGAAGTGTACAATATACTTTGTATGAAAGAAAGGTGAATCCCATGTGTTAGTATTTCCAGTTAGTGGGTTTGGCAGTAAAACCTTATAAATTGGAAAAGGTTGAAAAGAGAAAAATGGATTACGAATGTATAAAGTTGAGAGGACTGACTTTGTGGGAGTGTATAGGAAAGCCTAGGTGAGTTGGAAACCCACTTTTAGTCTAAACCCGTTGTTAACTTTTAAGAACTTGAAATTGTTAAAGCTTTTGGAAGATGGTTTATGGTATTTTCAAGCTTTGACCTTAAAGTGTTTTTTTTAATATGTAAAGAACATATTTGAAAAATTACATATTGGATTTTGAAGTAAAACGGAGTATATTTTGAAAATAATGATTTCTGGTGAAATTTTTGTCTAAAATAAATTCTCTTAGTAAAAGGTGCATATTATAGAGCATGTATAGCTCGCTAGTTTTCTTTTTATATTGCATGAAAGGATTAAAAAATAAATCATAGAAAATGTTGCATTTTGTTGAAAACTGGAATTTTCAGTATAGAAAGTTTTGAAATCTCTATTCTTTTGACAATCATTTATGATAATTGTTTTGACAAGAAAATTTTGTTGGGTGGACGAAATAAGTTGAAGAAAATAAGGATAGAGTAAATGTTTGCACCTAATTGTTAGTTACTTATCTGACATTGTAAGTAAGAACAATGGTAAACCTGATTTAGAAATAGTTGTCCTTATCTACTCCAGTTTTTGTGATTTGAAAAAAAAAAATGATTTGCATTTTTTTTAGTGACATGTTTTTTTTTGGTTTGGCAAAAGTAAGTTTTGATGAGGAAAATAAAGTTCTAACACTTTTGGTAGGAAAATAAAATAGGAATGCCAAGCCACATTTTTAAATTTTGGAGTATGCAAGGATTAGTGCCTAGGGAAGATGAGAAAAGTTTTTGAGGCTATGGAGTAAATAGCGAGAATTATTGTAACAACCCGTATTTTCAATAACCTGTAATAACATAAATCGAGGCAGAATTTAATTCTAAAATGGGAATCAAGGGAAACGGGCTATGCCATTGCGTTCGTCTCGGAAAAATACGCGAAATAGAGTCCGAGTTTTCGAAAATCGGAGTCCGTATGACCAAGATATGGCCTCGCGAAGTTTCACGAAAATTCCCAAATTAAAGTATACTTAATTAAGTGAAATGGGTTGTGTAGATATATATATATATATATATATTGATATATATATATATATATATATATATATATAATTGAAAATTTAATAAATAAATATGCAAAAATGCTCAAAACAGCGAATTGGGAGAGGGGAATAACCGAACCGGCCGATTTTTGAAGTCGACCCGAGCCCGCTGGGTCGACTAGGGGTTAATCCAGGGTGTTTGGCTGTCAACCCGTGGGCCGATTCGCTCAAGTGCAGATTTTGCATTTGAATGGTTCTCATGGTCCATCTTTAATCTAAAGGCCCTAGATGGTTCCTACACTTGACTTCTTCCCCAAGACATGCTTTGATGGCTTGGATTGAATCTAGGGTTAATCCTATGGCCTAAAACACTTGCCTAATCTATAAATAAGACCCTAACCTACCCTAATTCATTCATAATTAAACCTAGTGACTAAACTATGGCAAAATGCTAGCTCTCATGGCCTCCACTAATTTTATGAAGAGGGTTGCATACTAATCACTCTCTAATCAACTTCTAATCCCTTCTTAGCATCTTAATCTTCTTCATTTGGTGTTCAAAGTTGCTAGTTGTGAGTTTCTATCACTTTGATGATCTTTTGGTAAACTAATTAGATGAGATGTGATGAGATTTATGGTTTTGTATGTGGGTTAATGAGCTTTGAATCATATGATATGATGTTAGCATTAATCTTATGTTTATGCATGTTGAGTATGTAAGCTTATGCAAGTTTAATATGATGTATGTTATGTTTGCATGATGCTAAATATGCAAGTTGTGGGCTATGTAATCATATGCATGTTATGCAAGTTCATGGTAATATGCTATGCAAGTTACATGTATGTAAATATGCAAGTTACATGTTTGTTAATATGCAAGTTACATGTATGTAAATATGCAAGTTACATGTTTGTTAATATGCAAGTTACATGTTTGTTAATATGCAAGTTACATGTATGTAAATATGCAAGTTACATGTTTCTTTATATGCAAGTTACATGTTTGTTAATATGCGAGTTACATGTATGTAAATATGCAAGTTACATGTTTATTAATATGCAAGTTCATGATGACACATTATGCAAGTCTATAAGCTAATATGCAAGTTTGTTATGCAAAATGAATATGTAAGTTATGTGACATATTATATGCAAGTTATGTGACATGTTATGCAAGTTCATATGCAAGTTATGTGTTTGTTAATATGCAAGATGGCACCTTTGAAACATGTTCATTCATATGCAAGTTGACACCTTTTATATGTGTTATATCATGAACGAAATTACGTGGGAACGATGGGGTAATTAAATGCATAAGTTAATAAGATTGTGTGAAATTAATATAATTATGCATAACACAAAATAAATAAACATAGTATGGGAATTTGCCTATTTGGTTAGGTGTACCCATACTATGTGTTGGGAATTTACCTATTGAGTTAGGTCTACCCCATGGGAATTTACCTATTAAGTTAGGTCTACCCATGTTAAGAAAACTTGATTAATTAGGGATAATTAATATAAAATTATGAGGGTGATTAATTAGGTGTAATTAATTGACTAAGACACGAGGTTGGACTCAGTTGTAGCGTAAAACTGCCCGGACCCAACCGGCTTAACCAGTTGCTACAAATGTTAGCCCAATGTGAGAGGTCTTAGGCACAAACTAAATACGTAATTAATGTAAAGACACGAGGTTAGACTCTGTTATGACATAAGGCTGCCCGGACCCAACCGGCTTAACCAGCGGTCATAAAAGACAGTCTAATGTGAGAGGTCTTTACAAAGGTTACGTTCTTAATTAATTAATTAAGAAACACTTAACCACATTAGCATGTAGAGGGACATGAGGGGTTAAGTGGGTGCCTCGGGTGGCATGAGAAAATCTAGTGGTTGCCTTGGGTGGCAATAGAAAATACGATTAGAATACTTAACCAAAATGGAACATGTAATTAAAACATGATTAAAGGGTTAAGTGGGATATACTAGAAAAAGGGACAAGCTTAGGTGGGTAGCTTGTGGAGGCCCATTTCAACCAGTAACCCATACGTATCTTTGTGGGCTCGACCCATGTCGAGGACGGGACACACATACTGGGCTTGACTGTAAGAGGCAAACGGGTTAGCGGTGGCAACGCAAGTCCAACGGGCTTCATATGCGTGAGTGGGCCCGGGCTGGTAGGTAAGCCGTTGTTGCATCGAGTAGATATAAGCCGTGCACCTTTAGTTTCATCAGGTTGCCACATTGGGGAATGATACATCCCACGGTGGGGCCAGCACGGGTATCTACGTTAGGGAGCCGATCGAATGGGAAGTAGTGTGTACACCTAGTGGATTGTAGGGCCCCGTGGCGCCTACTTGGTCACCTAGGGGTACGCAGGTACTAATTAGTAAATTTTATAAGTCCTTGGGTGGGATCAACCTTTAAGTTAGGAACGACTGGTGTGGTGCAGTTTAGTAATTTACCTTAGGGAGGGTAGATGCGTCTTTATCCTTTATCTTCGTTTAGTTGACTGCTTAGGGTAGCCATTCATCCCTATATGTTACCGTATATCAGTTTATGTCTTCTCTGGTTACTTTAACGATTGTATTGTTAAAGTTATAGGACTCGCTCAGACTTATGTCTGACCCCGTTGTTTTTATCTTTTTCCCAACCCTCAGGTCCTACGGTGGATCCTAGCAGTAGTGGAGCTTGATCGGATTGCTGTTCCAGTCTTTAGGAGCTTGGATAGATGTAAAGCTCCAGTTATCCAGTTATCTTTTCTTTTGTTTGGCTATTGTATGAGAGTGGGATTATGTACTTCTTTATTTTGATGGATATTGTACTTGACCTTTATTGTGGTTTTATGATGTAACCAGACATGTTTTACTTCCGCTGTTATGAGATGATGTTTTAAAATTTCAAGTACTATTTATATCTGTCTTGTTGTAATTTTTCTGTTCTATATTCACTAAAATACTCCACCGATGCTCTGGCATTCCCTTAGTGAGTGATCATAGCGGGAGTGGGGTGTTACACGTGGTATCAGAGCTTAAGGTTACCAGAACAGATAAAATTTTTGAGAAAAACTACTTTCTAAGAGTATTTTCGAAGAAAGTATTTTTAAAAGCATGTCTTCTAAGAGAAAAAGTTTTTGAAAAAGAAAAGCATAATCCCCAATAGCCATATCTTTATCTTTCGGAATCTCCTTTTTGAATCTTTCCTCTTTCGTTTCAGCATGGCTGAAGATCTTAACATCCCGGAGGGTTTAGTTATACCACTATGGTATAGGAGGTTGCAAGAGGCTAGGGCCGCGGCTGCGGGTCCGGCCAAAGCTACTACACCAGAGACAACCGCTCCTCCTCCTCAGCCTAGAGTGGATAATTTTGCTAAGGTTTGCAAGGAGTTCAAGGCTATAGGAGGAAAACCTTTTCTTGGTTCAGAGACTTTCGTAGAGGCTAGAGATTGGCTTAAGGAAGTGGAAGAGTTGCTAGATATCTTTGAAGTGGAAGAGGGAAAGAAAGTCAAGTTGGCGGCTTGGTTAATGAAGGGAGAGGCCTCATTCTGGTGGGAGGTCACTAATGGAGAACGCCCTGTTGACTCTTGGGCAGATTTTAAGCAAAGGTTTGGGGCTAAGTTTCTCTCAAGGGCGGAAGAGAATCTGTTTATGGAGAAGTTCTTGAATTTGAAGCAAGGGAATCTCACGGTGAAAGAATATGTCAACAAATTCAATCAATTAGCAAGGTTTGGCATAGAGTTGGTGAATACACCGGAGAAGAAGGCTTTGAGGTTCGTTAGAGGCTTGAACGAACCATTGCAAGGAATAGCTATGACTCACATTCCTATGGGGGCCACTTTTGAGAAGCTTGTCTACATGGCACTTATGCATGAGGATGATAAGAATTCTAAGGCACCAGAGAAAAAGGGGGATCAGAAGAAACCGCAACAGCAACAACAAGGCAAGGGCGGAAAAGGCAATGGTGACAAAAAGAAGACGAAGAAGAAGTGCTTCAATTGTGGAACACCAGGACACCTTAGTAAGGATTGTCGCAAAAAGAAGAAGACCGGTTGCTTTCATTGTGGTGAAGCAGGGCATCTTGTGAAAAACTGCCCAAAGAAGGGGCAGAAGACGGGGTCTACCTCAGGAGGCCAGGTGCAAGCTCTTATAGCACCACCTCAGTCAGGGGGGCAAGTTCAGGTTCTCTCAGTTCCACCGATTCAGCAGAGAGGTAGAACTATTTCCGTTGAAAGTCTGGTTTTTCTGTTTGATCATCCAGTTCGTACTTTGTTTGACTCTGGCGCATCGCATTCTTTTATCTCATCATCGTTAGTTGAGTCACTGCACTTAGACACCAGTCTAGTTGATGATCCCTTGGTTGTCTCAAACCCAATTGGGGGCTCCATATATCTGTCTATGATATGTTTGGGTTTGAAGATTTCTATACTTAGCGTTGAGTTTAGATGTGATGCTTTTGTATTGGGCTTCACGGGCTATGGGTTGATCTTGGGCATGGACTGGTTATCCAGTAATGGTGCCGTTCTTGATTGCGAAAGGAGAGTTGTCAGGCTCATGACCCGCTTGGGTAACACTCTCGAGATCTCTTGCAATCCCATGGAATCTGTTTTGCTAAGTTATCTTGAATCGCTCGATGCTTCGGTCGAGAGTTTGTGTTCTGTCAGAGTAGTCCGGGAATATCCGGATGTGTTTGAAGAAGTAAAGGGTTTGCCTCCGAAGCGGGAGATAGATTTCCGAATTTATTTGGTGGATAATGCCAAACCAGTGTCTTTGCCAGTACGCCACATGGCTCCTCGTGAGAGAAGAGAACTTCATAAGCAAGTAGGGGAGTTGCTTGAGAAGGGGTTCATAAGGCGAAGTATATCGGAGTGGGGAGCTCCAGTAGTGTTTGCCACGAAGGCGGATGGGTCCCTCAGACTTTGTGTGGATTATAGAGAACTTAATAAGCTCACGAAGAAGAATAGACACCCATTACCGAGGATAGATGATCTCTTTGATCAGTTGGTTGGCGCGTCAGTATTTTCGCAGATGGACTTAGCTACAGGGTTTCATCAGTTAAGAGTGGCGGAGGACAGTATAGAGAAGACTGCTTTCCGGACTCCGGATGGTTTTTATGAGTGGCTAGTGATGCCATTTGGGTTGACAAACGCCCCCGCATACTTTGTTGATCTCATGAGTAGAGTGTTCAGAGAGTATCTGAATAAGTTTGTAGTAGTTTTTGTGGATGACATCTTGGTCTTTTCCAAGAATGAAGAAGAGCATGCCTTACATCTCAAGGAAGTGTTGGAGACTCTTCGAGCGCATAGTCTTAAAGCTAAATTCTCTAAATGCCATTTTTGGAGAAGAGAAGTGCGATTCTTAGGGCATGTGGTCTCTAAGGAAGGGATAGCTGTGGATCCCGCAAAGATAGTATCTATCCAGGATTGGAAAGTTCCTAGAAATGCTACCGAGGTAAGAAGTTTCTTGGGGTTGGCAGGATATTATAGGAAGTTCATCAAAGACTTCGCGAAGATATCAGCCCCATTAACCCGCTTGACGAAAAAGAATCTGGTTTTCTCGTGGGATGTAGATTGTGATGATGCTTTCCGACGGTTAAAGAGAGCTTTGACCACCGCTCCAGTTTTAGTGCTCCCGGATGGGAGTAAGCCGTTTGTTGTTTATACCGATGCTTGTGGAACAGGATTAGGCGCAGTCTTGATGCAAGAGGGAAGGGTAATAGCCTATGGAGGGAGACAATTGAGAGTGCATGAGAAGAATTACCCTACCCATGATCTAGAGTTGGCCGCGATTGTTTTCGCACTTAAGTCTTGGCGCCATTATCTTCTTGGTGAGAGATTCGAGTTGTTCACCGACCATAAATCATTGAAGTACTTATTCTCTCAGAAGGATTTAAACTTAAGACAGCAAAGGTGGATGGAGTTCTTAGCATCCTATGATATCGAGATAGCGTATACCCCTGGTAAGGGTAACGTGGTGGCAGACGCCTTAAGTAGAAAAAGGCTATCTTTGAGTCCATTGTTTGTGGAACGACGAAGCTTGGAGTTTCTTTCTTTGTTTGACTTCAGACCTTCTGTTGATTTTGTACCTGGTTTGTTGGCATCCTTGGAGGTTAGACCTACTCTTTTGAGACGGATTGGCGAGGCTCAGCGAGACGACCCACAGTTGGTTGTGTTGGTAGAGAAGCTTATAAGAGGGGAGTCGTCCAGCCATTTGGGTAGATACACCATAGATGATAAGGGATGGTTGCATAGAGACGGTAGACTTTGTGTACCGCAAGATGAGGGTTTGAAGAAGGATATTTTGGATGATGCACATCGTTCAAGAATGACTATTCATCCCGGTGGAGACAAAATGTACCAAGACATGAAGAGAGTTTTCTTCTGGGCCGGTATGAAGAAAGATGTGGCCGAGTATGTGGCTAGATGCTTAGTGTGCCAACAAGTTAAAGTGGAGCAAAGGAAACCCGGTGGGTTGCTACACCCATTGGAAGTTCCACAGTGGAAGTGGGATAGTGTCTCGATGGATTTCATCGACGGGTTACCGAGATCGAGGAAGGGCAATACGGGAATTTGGGTTGTGGTAGACAGACTTACCAAGAGTGCCCATTTTATACCCGTAAAAAGTAAGAGGACCGCTCCATGGCTTGCTTCAGTCTATGTTAGAGAGATTGTTAGATTGCATGGCGTACCATCCAGCATTGTGAGTGATCGAGATCCTATTTTCACTAGTGAGTTTTGGAGAAGTTTGCAAGAGGCGGTAGGGACTCAGTTGTGTTTGAGCACCGCATATCATCCTCAGACGGACGGTCAGACTGAGAGGGTGAACCGTATCTTAGAAGATCTTTTGAGGCTTTGTATCTTGGATTTTGGAGGTACATGGGAAGAACATCTTCCTTTGGTGGAGTTCGCATATAATAACAGCTTTCAGTCCAGTATTGGTATGGCTTCTTTCGAAGCTCTTTATGGAAGGCCTTGTCGATCTCCTACATGTTGGTGGGAATCTACGGATAAGATCTTGCTTGGGCCGGATATGGTTAGAGAGACTTCAGAGAAGATTGATTTAATTCGAAAAAGGATGAAAGCAGCGCAAGATAGACAGAAATCTTATGCGGATCGGAGAAGGACGGATCTTGAGTTTGAGGTTGGGGACATGGTTTTTGTCAAAGTATCTCCATTGAGAAATGTTGTTCGCTTTGGGTCCGTAGGGAAGTTAGCACCGAGATTTGTTGGGCCGTTTCCTATTAAGGAAAGGATTGGACGGATGGCATATAGGGTGGAGTTGCCCGACAGACTTAGTGGTGTTCATGATGTATTCCATGTATCACATTTGAGGAAGTGCTTACATGAGACCGCGGAGGTGGTAGAGCCGAGCTTGCTTAGAGATGTAGAGGTAGAGCGTGATGCGACGATTCGACGAGCTCCTACTCGCATCCTTGGGTCAGAAACTAGGAAGTTGAGGAACAGAGAAGTTCAGCTAGTTAAAGTGCAATGGGGAGATGACGAAAGCAATGCTACTTGGGAGACGGAAGCAAAGATGCGTTCTTTGTATCCATTTCTTTTTGAGAGTATGTCTTTTAACTTCTCCTTTATTGCTTGTCTAGTACTTATCTTATCTTTAGTATATCCTCTCGCTAATACCTATGACCTTTAGATAGGGTAAAACCTATGGTTGAAACATGTGTTTGAAACATGTTATGGTTGATGGATGCATATGGATGCAATTGTTTGCTAGTGGTTGCTCGTGGATGCATATACACACACATTAGGCACTAGATCGGCTCAGTCACTTCATGTTGCATATTGCATAAATGGATGTGGTAGTTAGATTGATGGATGTATCATGGCTGTGTTATCATATGGATGATGCATTTTTGTGTATGGTCGTGCACGCATGTAGAAATTTGTATGTGTCAATAGGGTTTCGCATACATATTGGATGCATGGCACTATCATGGTTTGCATTAAGGAGGTTTACTGTATCAGTAACCGCCTGATTTTCGCATTAGGTAAGTACATATACACACACTTTTGCATATATCCATCCAGCATTTAGAATCTTGTAAGGACAATGATTGCTCGTGGATGATGCTTTGAGTAGATGGATGATTGGATGGTAGGATACGTTCTTCCTAACTTGAAGATTTCGGGGACGAAATCCTTTAAGGAGGGGAGAATGTAACAACCCGTATTTTCAATAACCTGTAATAACATAAATCGAGGCAGAATTTAATTCTAAAATGGGAATCAAGGGAAACGGGCTATGCCATTGCGTTCGTCTCGGAAAAATACGCGAAATAGAGTCTGAGTTTTCGAAAATCGGAGTCCGTATGACCAAGATATGGCCTCGCGAAGTTTCACGAAAATTCCCAAATTAAAGTATACTTAATTAAGTGAAATGGGTTGTGTAGATATATATATATATATATATATTGATATATATATATATATATAATTGAAAATTTAATAAATAAATATGCAAAAATGCTCAAAACAGCGAATTGGGAGAGGGGAATAACCGAACCGGCCGATTTTTGAAGTCGACCCGAGCCCGCTGGGTCGACTAGGGGTTAATCCAGGGTGTTTGGCTGTCAACCCGTGGGCCGATTCGCTCAAGTGCAGATTTTGCATTTGAATGGTTCTCATGGTCCATCTTTAATCTAAAGGCCCTAGATGGTTCCTACACTTGACTTCTTCCCCAAGACATGCTTTGATGGCTTGGATTGAATCTAGGGTTAATCCTATGGCCTAAAACACTTGCCTAATCTATAAATAAGACCCTAACCTACCCTAATTCATTCATAATTAAACCTAGTGACTAAACTATGGCAAAATGCTAGCTCTCATGGCCTCCACTAATTTTATGAAGAGGGTTGCATACTAATCACTCTCTAATCAACTTCTAATCCCTTCTTAGCATCTTAATCTTCTTCATTTGGTGTTCAAAGTTGCTAGTTGTGAGTTTCTATCACTTTGATGATCTTTTGGTAAACTAATTAGATGAGATGTGATGAGATTTATGGTTTTGTATGTGGGTTAATGAGCTTTGAATCATATGATATGATGTTAGCATTAATCTTATGTTTATGCATGTTGAGTATGTAAGCTTATGCAAGTTTAATATGATGTATGTTATGTTTGCATGATGCTAAATATGCAAGTTGTGGGCTATGTAATCATATGCATGTTATGCAAGTTCATGGTAATATGCTATGCAAGTTACATGTATGTAAATATGCAAGTTACATGTTTGTTAATATGCAAGTTACATGTATGTAAATATGCAAGTTACATGTTTGTTAATATGCAAGTTACATGTTTGTTAATATGCAAGTTACATGTATGTAAATATGCAAGTTACATGTTTCTTTATATGCAAGTTACATGTTTGTTAATATGCGAGTTACATGTATGTAAATATGCAAGTTACATGTTTATTAATATGCAAGTTCATGATGACACATTATGCAAGTCTATAAGCTAATATGCAAGTTTGTTATGCAAAATGAATATGTAAGTTATGTGACATATTATATGCAAGTTATGTGACATGTTATGCAAGTTCATATGCAAGTTATGTGTTTGTTAATATGCAAGATGGCACCTTTGAAACATGTTCATTCATATGCAAGTTGACACCTTTTATATGTGTTATATCATGAACGAAATTACGTGGGAACGATGGGGTAATTAAATGCATAAGTTAATAAGATTGTGTGAAATTAATATAATTATGCATAACACAAAATAAATAAACATAGTATGGGAATTTGCCTATTTGGTTAGGTGTACCCATACTATGTGTTGGGAATTTACCTATTGAGTTAGGTCTACCCCATGGGAATTTACCTATTAAGTTAGGTCTACCCATGTTAAGAAAACTTGATTAATTAGGGATAATTAATATAAAATTATGAGGGTGATTAATTAGGTGTAATTAATTGACTAAGACACGAGGTTGGACTCAGTTGTAGCGTAAAACTGCCCGGACCCAACCGGCTTAACCAGTTGCTACAAATGTTAGCCCAATGTGAGAGGTCTTAGGCACAAACTAAATACGTAATTAATGTAAAGACACGAGGTTAGACTCTGTTATGACATAAGGCTGCCCGGACCCAACCGGCTTAACCAGCGGTCATAAAAGACAGTCTAATGTGAGAGGTCTTTACAAAGGTTACGTTCTTAATTAATTAATTAAGAAACACTTAACCACATTAGCATGTAGAGGGACATGAGGGGTTAAGTGGGTGCCTCGGGTGGCATGAGAAAATCTAGTGGTTGCCTTGGGTGGCAATAGAAAATACGATTAGAATACTTAACCAAAATGGAACATGTAATTAAAACATGATTAAAGGGTTAAGTGGGATATACTAGAAAAAGGGACAAGCTTAGGTGGGTAGCTTGTGGAGGCCCATTTCAACCAGTAACCCATACGTATCTTTGTGGGCTCGACCCATGTCGAGGACGGGACACGCATACTGGGCTTGACTGTAAGAGGCAAACGGGTTAGCGGTGGCAACGCAAGTCCAACGGGCTTCATATGCGTGAGTGGGCCCGGGCTGGTAGGTAAGCCGTTGTTGCATCGAGTAGATATAAGCCGTGCACCTTTAGTTTCATCAGGTTGCCACATTGGGGAATGATACATCCCACGGTGGGGCCAGCACGGGTATCTACGTTAGGGAGCCGATCGAATGGGAAGTAGTGTGTACACCTAGTGGATTGTAGGGCCCCGTGGCGCCTACTTGGTCACCTAGGGGTACGCAGGTACTAATTAGTAAATTTTATAAGTCCTTGGGTGGGATCAACCTTTAAGTTAGGAACGACTGGTGTGGTGCAGTTTAGTAATTTACCTTAGGGAGGGTAGATGCGTCTTTATCCTTTATCTTCGTTTAGTTGACTGCTTAGGGTAGCCATTCATCCCTATATGTTACCGTATATCAGTTTATGTCTTCTCTGGTTACTTTAACGATTGTATTGTTAAAGTTATAGGACTCGCTCAGACTTATGTCTGACCCCGTTGTTTTTATCTTTTTCCCAACCCTCAGGTCCTACGGTGGATCCTAGCAGTAGTGGAGCTTGATCGGATTGCTGTTCCAGTCTTTAGGAGCTTGGATAGATGTAAAGCTCCAGTTATCCAGTTATCTTTTCTTTTGTTTGGCTATTGTATGAGAGTGGGATTATGTACTTCTTTATTTTGATGGATATTGTACTTGACCTTTATTGTGGTTTTATGATGTAACCAGACATGTTTTACTTCCGCTGTTATGAGATGATGTTTTAAAATTTCAAGTACTATTTATATCTGTCTTGTTGTAATTTTTCTGTTCTATATTCACTAAAATACTCCACCGATGCTATGGCATTCCCTTAGTGAGTGATCATAGCGGGAGTGGGGTGTTACAATTATCTTGGAATAATGGTAAGTTCCCATAGAATGCGTAAGCATTGAAAAGCATAGGGTGTTGCTTAAAAATTACTGTTAGTACACAACAAGGACTAGTGGTGACTACAAGACAGTAAACGGAAAATAAGTGTTTACATCCTGTTGTTCAATTTTTTTTGTCTAAGGGGGGATATAGTCTTGAGATTCTTGTCCCTTAGCAGTAGTTGTGTAGAGTGTCTGTTTTCCTGTTTTAGTTAAAGGACTAGGAGATTTATTTGAAACTAGACTTAGATCAGTGGATTAAGTTAAATAAGCTAAGAAAATAGTAATGGCATAACTAAAAAGTAAACAAAAAAAATTCAATAAAGCAACAAATATGACAGTTAAAGAAAATGGAAAATTATGAGAAAAGGTGAATAAGAATAATTTTTTTCCAAGATAAGCTGAAAGGATAATCTGTAATAAGGAAAGCTTTCTTATGTGGGTTGTGCTTGGATAGGAAAATAGGGAATATTTATATAGTAGTTGTATAAAATCCAAGTACGGATAGAAAAGGTAATTAATAGAAAAAAGGGGATGTGAAGTTTTTCGTTTTCTACCTTTTGCAACATAAGGAATCGAATTTAAAAAATTAGATTTTTCTAAAATTTGAAATTTAAAGTTGTTTGGTAGGATTTTGGATGCAACAATTGGATGAACTACAGTCTTGATCTGCAAGTGTGTGGGAAAATTTGGATGAAAATGTATTTTGATTTTCAAAATATTGCATTCATGTAGAACTGCCAGTATATTTAGGATGTGTGCACCATGTTTTTAAAAAGAAATTGAAAAATTTGGATTCATATAAGAGGTACCGCCTAGGCATACATGTATTACTATATTGTATTACACATTGCATGAGTGCACAAATAGTTGTAGAAATTGGATGTACACGTGATGGATGTATATTGTGTTAGGGATTACTGAGTTTTACCCTTATCAAATTTCGAGGACAAAATTTCCTAAGGATGGGAGAATGTAACACCCTGCATTTTTTATTAAAGATAACAAAATGGGAATAACTTAATTTAACAAAGAGAATTAAGTAATAGATTGTACCATTGCGTTCGTCTTGGAATTCTGGTTCAGATAGACTTAGAGTTTGCGTAAAATGGACAACGTATGAAGAAGTTATGAGCTTTAGAAGTTTGTATGCACATAAAGTTCCATATGTATAAACAAATAAATAAATATATTCAGAAAATCAATTCGTTCAACGCGGTGGGAAAGATACCCGTTAGTGGTCGAACCACGCCCTTGGGTGTCGACCCTAGAGTCGACACCATCAAGGGTGTGTCGACCCTAGGGTTGACCCTAGGGTCGACCCCCCGATCTGGGGCAGATTCACTTGTGAGAATGTGGATTGCTTTCGGGACCAAATTCGCTGCTCAGCACCTATAAATGGACTTGTAGAGCCTAGCCTAATTCTCATATTTTCAGAGAGGCTGTCCAGATTGTGCCGTTTTTCTTCCTGCTCAAATCTATTTAGAAAATAGAATAATTAGTGTTAGGAAGTTTTGATTCAAGATCTGGAGGAAAAGAATGTAGATCTGCAAATGGGTGTTCAGAGTTCAAATCGAAGTAAGGTAAATTCTTGGATCGGGTCTATTTGAATTTCTCCTCTTTCTTCCTTTTTCTTTTAGTTGAGAATTGTAGATCCATGGTTACTTAGGTTCTAGAATCAGTTAGGGGAAGCATGGCATGCTAGGTATGGACTAATTCATGGATTGGAAAGCGATTAGGTGAGTGGATTTAAGTTATGCCTTTTTGATAATGGTATATTTATAGTTTGACATTCCCCGTTAATTCGCAATGTAAATCTGCGGCAATGATTAATCTGTTGAAATGTAAACCTGTTAAAATATGTGGAAACAATTACTGTTGTACACATATACACTCTAATAACTTGTTAATTGGATACTGTAAATTAAGTTACACTGAAATTGGGATAAATACATGTTAATCAGTGGCATATTACATACTTGAACACTTAGTTGTAAGATTTGGGATAATTACATGTCAATTGGTTAGATAAGAATAATTTCATGATTGATGATTACATGTTATTCTTTTAAAGTGGAGTTAATTACGTGTTAAGTAGAACATACGACATGATAATCAATTAAAATCGACTTAATACGATATTAAGTATGAAATGTCAAAATAGAATTATAGTAGAAATTTGGAAGAACTGATACACCTAAATTATATGGAAATTTTACGGTAATTAAGAGGTAACCGCACTTAGACACGAGGTTAAATTAAACTAGTGGTAGAAGTCTATCCGGAATTGCTCGGCAAATTCAGCATCCACAAGTTGTTAATTTAATGTGTGGTGTCTAGTGCGTAAATATACATGTAACAGTGCTAAGACAAAAGGTTAAGTCCAACTTGTGGTAGGAGTCTGCCCGGAACTATCCGACAAATCCAGCATCCATAAGCGGTTGGCTTAATGTGAGAGGTCTGCTGCATAAACATATATATATATATATATATATATAAGATATAAATAAAAGGCACAAGTTGTGATAATGGAAATGAATGAAAGTTACAACAGTAAAAGAAGTGGAATGAATGGAGTAGCTAAGCGAAAAAATGGCATCTTTGGAGGTTATCCGTGCTCTTCTCACCGAGATAAAGATAGGTAATACTGGTAAGAAGTTGTCTTAACTGGCAGGGAATGATAATAACCTATTATAATTAATTACATTAATGAGAATGTTATATAATAGGTAGGTTGTCCCATGGACAAGCGAAAATTATAACATAAGTTATAATAAATAGAAAGGAAACTTATTAGTAAACCTTAGTTAAGTGAACTAAGTTAATAAGTAAACAACGACAAGTTGTAGTGACAGTGTAAGATGGAATTATGATTAAATTAGAAAGAACTAGGTGAATATATGGGATGAAATAAGTTATATTTAATTATAAATAATAAGCGACACGTTAAACATAAACATGTGAATTGAGATAAAATATACTTAATTATATATTAAGTAGAACATGTTATTGTGACTATGGAATTGGACAATGAATAATATAAGGAGATTGAAGACCTTGAATTACAATCTAGGAACTAACATGTTAAAGGCTTATTAATGAACTTAAATGGGCTAAGTTATATAACTGAAATTAATAAGCAAGAAGAACTTGGTAACTTGAATAAGAAGTCAATATGACTTGAAATAATCAAGTTAAATTAGAAATCTGTAAAGGTAGAGCAAGCACGTAATTAAGTGATTAGACATAGGGTCTAATAACCCATTAGCCTGAGGCATTTGGACCAGTCCATACGTTTGAAGGTGAATAACCCAACGGGGTAGATCATCATGGTGTCATGAGTCACTAAAGGAGCGTAGGTCCATCTGATTATTTTACCTGTTCTACGGCTACTCCGTTGTCTCCGAAGGACTGGATGGGGAAGCACACGGCTTCCTGGGACGTGGAGGGTTAGGACCACTTCTATCTGCCTTTGGCGAGTCTAACTATCTGTTTGATAGTAGTCGTCGGGTACCTACCATCGACAGTCGGTGTGATATGTGATGCGGAAAGACGAAGAGTTAAACCAAAAGACCATTTACTATCATGGCTATGGGTGAGGGATAGGCCAATTAGGAATTGTTGTTTGTTGTTTTCTCTTGGGCCACGTCACTAGCTCTCAAATTTGTCGGTCTTTCACTAGTTGAGGGAAGGGTCGGGTGGGACCATAGCCACTGAAAATGCAGACTTTAGCATCTGTGTATACAAATATCTGAAAAGCTCCCGACTGAGTTCTGTGTTTCTTGTACAGCTTTGTTATGGAACTCGATGCACAGTAGATAATATATGTGGTTAAGGCATCAAGTACGATTGACGATACGTATGTGAGAAAGTCTAGATACATGCATGGAAACTCCGGGTGGTTTGTCGTTGACATTGGGCATTACTCTTTGATGGAATCTGATTCGATCGAATGATTCGAAGGTGGTAGTCCGTTACTCTTACATAGCACAGAGATGGCGGTTCTATGTAGAACGTAGCATTGTTATATAGAGATATGTACATCGTTCCGGCATAGGATGAGGGATTGTGTATATTTATGTGGTGTTTCAGTGGAGACCGTGCAAGTGGGGTTCCCTGGGGTGTACCTTAATAATAGGGGTAGCTACATGTATACTATACTAATCTACTGGGGAGTAGATGGGTATGACATGCGTGCAAGCCTTGAGTGCTATTAACCCAAGTTACATAATAAATAAGAAAATGTAACAGAACAGCATATGTAGGGCTATCCAAAATGTGTAGTTTAAATCCAGTCACCAGAACTTGCGTTTTGACCCTCTTCTCATAACATACTCGCAGGCTAGATTTGTGGCAGATATATGATAGCTTTGGATACTGGTTAAGTGGTATTATTGTCTGGGTAAGGCTATATTTTGATTATATTATATTTTACTCATTCTGCTATGATATGTTTTCTGAGCTCTGATATATTTTATATCTCTGTCTTTTCTACCGGATACTAGACAAACCAACCCGAGTTTCGATAGATTATAGTTTTCAAAAAAATCAGTCTGTCGGAATTCGGGTTGTTACATTAAGTGACTGACCTACCTTGTTGGGGTGTTAAGTGGTTAGGACTAGGTCAATTCATATGGTTCAATTCTTGGTTCTAGAACAGAGTCATGGGTCCCTCCCTTATTAGGTCTTAAATGGTTGTTGGGTCCTCCTTTCTCTTATATATTGTATTAAGTGTTCCTAATAGGCGACAACGTACGAGTGGTAGTTCTTCGAAAGTGTCCGCTTCTTATCTAGGGGCTTAGTAAGGGCTGACCTAAGGATGGGCTACTAAGAGTTTGACCAACTATGTAAGGAGAACCGCATATCTAAGAGAAGTATTAAGTGGCTAGGAGTTCACCCGTAATACCAGTTAAATAGTAACATATGGGTCAACTAAAGGGGTCTTAAATGATAATAAGGGACGGCCGTAGCCTGGTATTAAGTGGTAAATTATGATTTCTCATATTACAAAGGCGAGAAATATTAGCATTAATGATTATAAGATGGGGTATTAAGTGATGACATAGAATCCTCCCTAAAATAAATATAAAGTAATGGCCTTAAGTGACCAAAAGGCAATCGGCCCCACAAGGTATTAAGTGATGATTGAGAATCCAACCTAAATAAATAAGTAGTAGGACTTAAGAGACAGTAGGTTAGTACGCCTCATAAATTTATGTCATAGATTGTGTGTTGAATCGCAAAGACATAACATGAAGAATCTACACCACCAAGTATAGGAAATAGTTACTCCTAAACTTATATGATTTTCATTCACCGGAACTTTATGTTCTGACCTCCCTCCTCTTAACATAATTAGGTTAGTAGGTGGGAATGCTTGAGATCGGTAATTCTAGGAGATGGAACCCGACGATGGAGGCTTTTTGTTACTCATGAAAGTATTATTATCATCATCATTATGTATTAGGATAGTTGTTGATGTACCTTTTATATCTTGAGACTCATTATATTTGACATTGATAATGGTTTTATTTATGGTACATCTATTTTGAGATATTATATTTTATCCCGTTCAAGGTGTGAGACTCTGATTTCGTTTAGATTGCTCTGTTATATCTATTTTTAGTATTTTCTTATAGGAACCAACCATCTGTTTAGAATGGCTCTAAGTTCCGATGGGTCTTTTCTGGGTTCAAATTTAGGCCTATTTCAAGCAGGTTGTTAAATGTGGTAATAGTGCATAGGTTACCAAATTATAGGGAAATTATACGTATGAGAGGCATACTTATTTTTTTTGAAAAAGAATTTTCAAAAGTTTTACTATATATAATGTAACACCCCGTGTTTTCTATTAACATAAACTAACAAACTGAACAATAATTAATTTTAATGTGAGAATCAAGGGAAACGGGTTACGCCATTGTGTTTGTCTTGGAATTCTGGTTGAGATAGAGTCCGAGTTTGCATAAATTGGACTTCGTACGAAGAAGTTATGGCTGTCGGAAGTTTCCAGAAAATTCAAATAAACTCAAACAGCTCGAAACCGAATTCGAAATTCAAAACAGAAGTCAGAAGCGGGATGGGCGGTAAAATTCCCGTCCAGGACCCAGTCGACCAGGGGATCGACCCTAGTGTCGACCTCCCCCCTACAGGTCGACCTGGGGGTCGACCTATGGGTCGACCTGGGGATCGACCTATGGGTCGACCTGGGGGTCGACCTGCCCCCCCCCCTCTCCCGGGCCAGATCTGAATTTTGACGACTTATGACTTGTTGTTGAGTCACTAGGGTTTCTGGATAGTTCTGATCTGGTCTGAATGGTTGTGGTTAACTCTAGGTTCATCCGACGGCTCTAATTGATTTGAAATTCTATATAAACACATGTAGACTCAAACCCTAAAACCTAATCAAAATTAGAACCACGGACGTCATGCTATCACCCTGCAACCTAGAGTAGTCGCCACCAACTAGGAGCAAAGAAAATCTAATCAACTCAATTCAACTCAAGTCTATAACAACTACAACAACAAATTTTTCAACTTCACAGGCGAGCTAAATCAATTTCAGAACACAGATCCCAGAACTCAAGACCTTATTTGAGTTGTGAGTTCAATTTCTTTAATAAGATAATTAACAAGTTAATTGGGTTGAGTTATAATTTGGGTTATATGGCTATGTTTGTGAAACATTGGGAAAATGTGATATTTTTTGAATATATGCTAGTTGTTCATAATGACAGTTTTTATTGTGGATTCCTTTGTATATGCCCAATCACCTATGTTCAACCTGATTCATGTTTGACATCATTTTATATGCAAATTTGGGTGCAGATTATATGCTAGTTTCTATGTGAATTGTACACAAGTTTACATGTGACCCAAATAAAGTGACTATATGAAAGTTTAGGTAGAAATTAGATTCACATATATGCAATTTTACACCTTTAGATTTAGATCTATGACATACATAGTTTTATGCAAGTTTGTGACTATGGCATATGCAAGTTTTGGGTGAAAAATATATTCATATATGCAAGTTTTGGGTGAAAACTATATTCATATATGCAAGTTCACACCTTTAGGCCTATGTTTAGATTCATGACAATACCAATTTTATGCTAGATATGTTGTAATCCTTATTTGTAAGTTAGATCCAATTTGTGTGTTATGCAAATTTGCGGTGTTTCTTCTCTTTTATGTGTTAGACTAATTGCTAGTCTAATATATATATATATATATATGTATATATATATATATATGTCATGATAAGCGAACGAACAACGTGGGGACGATGGGGTAATATTGAATATACACATATTGAGAATTGGCATAAATGGCCTTAAAAAGGCATATAATTAATTTAAGACATTAATTGGAAAAATTGGTATTTATGGACATAATTTAGGTGACAATTATGGACATATGTATATTTGGAGTTTATTTACAAATTTGGATAGGGATATTAATCTACTTTGGGGTTAAATAAAGATGTGTAATAATAAACCGCCTAAGACACGAGGTTTTGTGGTGTAAGACTGCTCGGACCCTCCCGGCAAATCCAGCAGCCACAAATGCCAGTCTAATGTGAGAGGTCAAAGGCATGAATTAAATGCGTAACAGTTGTAAAGACACGAGGTTAGGCTCGTTTATGGTGTAAGACTGCCCGGACCCGCCCGGCAAATCCAGCCGCCACAAATGCCAGTCTAATGTGGGAGGTCTTTACAAGGTTACAGTGTTAATGACTTAAGAAACACTTAACCAGATAAAGATGTGGTGGGACATGGGGGGTTAAGTGGGTGGCATGTGAAATTAAGAGGGTGCCTTGGGTGGTATGTGAAATACGATTAGATGCACTTAACCAAGATTGAAACATTTAAGAAGACATGAATAAGAATGGGGTTAAGTGGGGAAAACATTAGAGGGGACCAAGCATAGGTGGAAATCTTGTGTCATACATGGAGGCCCTTTTCAAACCAGTAACCCATTAAGTATTTTTGTGGGCTCGACCCAAGTCGAGGACGGGACACGCGTACTGGGTTTGATTGTAAGAGGTCAAAACGGGTTAGCGATGGCAACGCAAGTCCAACGGGGTCATGTACGTGTGTGGCCCCGGGCTGGTAGGTAAGGCGTAGTTGCATTATGTAGATATAAGTCGTGCATTTTTGGTGGTATCGGATTGTCACTTTGGGGAGTGATACACCCCACTGTGGGGCCAGCACAGGTATCTACGAGTTAGGGAGCCAATCGAATGGGGGTAGTGGGTACACCTAGTGGAGATAGGGGCAGACGGCACCTATGAAGGCAGCTAGGTGTACACGAAACTACCATTATCATTATTAAGTTTTGTAGGTGGGATCCACTTTTAGGGTGTTTGGTGTGGTGCAATGTAGTAATTATCTTATAGTGATTAGGTGCGCCTTTAACGTTATCTTTGTTCATCTTATTTCCTTTGTTTGCTCTGTCATGCCCATTTATTCACAGTCATTTCCTTATTTTCCAGCTTATGCCTTATCCTAGTTACTTTAATGATTATATTGTTAAAGTTATTGCACTCGCCAGACTTTATGTCTGACCCCCTTTGTTTCCACCTATTTTCTTCCTCCCCCTCCCCCCCAAGGTGCTCAAGGTGGGACTAGAACTAGTGGAGCTTGATTTGGACAGCTTTATCTCTTTCTTTTGGAAGTTGCTTGGACTGCTGAAGTAAAGTTCAGCCTATTTTATTTATGGCTATTTTATGTTGGGGTTATGCCTTTTATTTTATGTACTCGGAACTTATTTGTCAAGATGGATAATAAGTGTATTTGGTTTTGTAGTTGGTTTTTGATGTGATGTAACCAAACTATTTCTGCGCTGCAATAAAAGTGGTTTTTATTTTCCAAGTACCAATATATTTATCTGTCTTGTTTACTTTTCTGCTCTATACACAATAAACGCTCCACCAAAATTAATGCATTCCCTTTGTGAGTGACCTTAATGGAGATGGGGTGTCACACGTGGTATAAGAGCTGAAGGTTATCAGAACAGATAAGATATTTTGAAAAACTATTTTTCTAAAAGCATTTTATAAAGAAATACTTTCAAAAATATGTTTTAAGGAGAGTATTTTTAAGAGAAAAGTTTATTTTAAAAACATAACCCCTAAGAGCCATATATCTTTCTTTCGAATTCTCCGTTTGAATCTCTTTATTTTCTTTTCAGCATGTATGGAATTCCCGAGATACCCGAGGGGATACCGATACCAGGATGGTTCAAAAGGTATTTGGAAGCTAGGGCCAATGCCGCAGGCCCAGCAAATGCTCCTCCTCCTCCTCCCCGTGTTGATACTTTCGCAAAGATATGCAAGGACTTTCGGGCAATGGGCGGGAAACCTTTTCATGGGTCAGAGACGTTTGTTGAAGCACGAAATTGGCTAAAGGAGGTGGAAGAATTGTTTGGAATCTATGAGGTAGAAGATGGAAGAAAGGTCCAGTTAGCTGCCTGGTTAATGAAGGATGAGGCCTCGTTTTGGTGGGAGGTCACTAATGGAGAGCATCTAGTTGATACATGGCCGGATTTCAGGCGTAGGTTTGAGACAAAGTTTCTCTCACGGACCGAAGAGAATCTATACATGGAAAGGTTTTTTCCATTGAGGCAGGGAAATCTATCAGTGAAAGAGTACGTCAACAAGTTCAATCAGTTGGCGAGATTTGGCTTGGACTTGGTGAATACACCCAAAAAGAAGGCCCTGATATTTGTTAAGGGTTTGAACGAGCCGCTACATGGGTTAGCTATGACCCACATCCCTATGGGGGCCACCTTTGAGAGACTAGTTGGCATGGCGCTTATGCATGAAGAGGAGAAAGGCGCCAATGCTAATAAGGCACCTGAGAAGAAAGGGGATCAAAAGAAACCACAACAGCAACAGCAGAACAAGAAGGGTGGTAAAGACAACAACGGCAAGGGAAAGAAAAGATACTTTAACTGTGGGACACCAGGCCATCTGAGCAAAGGCTGTAGGAAGAAGAAGAAGACTGGTTGTTTCCACTGTGGCGAGGCAGGACATCTGATTAAGGACTGCCCAAAGAAAGGGCAGAGGGCAGGGCCTACCTATGGAGGGTAGATTCAGGCTCTCATGGCACCAGGGCAGGCAAGGGGGCATGTCCAGGCTCTCGTGGCCCCACCGCTGCAAGAACGAGGTAGAACGATTTCCGTTGAAAGTTTAGTTTATCTTTTTGATCATCATGTTCGCACACTCTTTGATTCTAGTGCATCACACTCTTTTATATCTACTGCTTTAGTTGAGTCACTACACCTAAACAACAGTATAGTAGAGGATCCCTTAGTTGTTTCAAATCCAATTGGGGGCTCAGCCTATTTGTCGATGATTTGTTTGGATTTGGAAATTTCTATACTTAGCGTTGGGTTTAGATGTGATGCTTATGTTTTGGGCTTCACGGGCTATGGGTTAATTTTGGGCATGGATTGGTTATCCAGTAATGGAGCCATCCTAGATTGTGAAAAGAGAGAGGTTAGGCTTATGACTCGCTTGGGAAACAATCTCGAAATCTCTTGTAATCCTATGAATTCTGTTATGCTAAGTTATCTAGAATCGCTTGACGCGTCTGTTGAGAATTTGCAGTCTGTTAGAGAGGTCCGTGAATACTCGGATGTCTTTGAGGAAGTAAAGGGCTTGCCTCCGAAGCGGGAGATAGACTTCCGCATATATCTAGTTGATAATGCCAAACCCGTTGCTTTACCCTTTAGGCATGTGGCTCCAAGGGAGAGAAAGGAGCTTAGCAAGCAAGTTAAGGAGCTGCTAGAAAAAGGGTTTATAAGGCGGAGTATTTCTAAATGGGGTGCTCCAGTGGTGTTCGCAACCAAATCGGACGGTTCACTTCGCCTATGCGTTGATTATAGGGAGCTAAACAAGCTGACCAAGAAGAATAGGCACCCACTGCCAAGAATAGACGATTTGTTCAATCAGCTTGTAGGTGCAATAGTTTTCTCCCAATTAGATCTGGCTACCGGATTTCATCAGCTAAGAGTGGCTGAAGATAGCATTGATAAGACCGCGTTCAGAACCCCGGACGGTTTCTTTGAATGGCTCGTCATGCCTTTCGACTTGACAAACGCACCTGCTTATTTCGTCGATTTGATGAATAGAGTGTTCCGGGAATTTCTCAATAAATTCATGGTGGTCTTTGTAGATGATATTCTGATTTTCTCGAAGAATGGGGAAGAGCATGCTTTGCATTTAAGGGAAGTCATGGATACTCTCCGTGCACATCAATTAAAAGAAAAATTCTACAAGTGCCACTTCTGGAGAGAAGAAGTAAGATTTATTTGGCATGTGGTGACCAAAAAAGGGTTAGCTGTGGACCCCGCAAAAGTAGTTACGGTCAAGGATTGGAAGGTTCCAAAGAATGCAACCGAAGTCCGAAGTTTTCTTGGACTAGCAGGCTTTTATCGCAAGTTCATTAAAGACTTTGCGAAAATCTCAGCTCCACTTACAAGGTTAACGAAGAAGAACCTGACTTTCACTTGGGATTTGGATTGCGAAGTCGCTTTCCAACGATTGAAGAGGGCTCTGACAACAGCCCCAGTTTTGACATTACCATATGGGAGCAAGAAGTTTACGGTATACACAGATGCATGCAGTACGGGACTAGGCACTGTTTTAATGTAAGAGGGAAGGTAGTAGCTTATGGTGGAAGGCAGTTGAAAGTGCATGAGAAAAACTACCCAACCCACGATCTAGAGTTAGCAGCCATCGTTTTTGCACTTAAGTCTTGGCGCCACTATCTCTTAGGTGAGAAATTTGAATTGTATACTAACCATAAATTGTTAAAGTACCTTTTCTCGCAGAAAGACCTCAATCTAAGGCAGCAAAGATGGATGGAGTTTCTCACCTCATACGACTTTGAGATCTCCTATACTCCTGGCAAGGGCAATGTAGTAGCAGACGCCCTAAGTAGAAAGAAGCTAACCTTAAGTCCTCTCTTTGTAGAAAGGAAAAGTTTGGAGTACATAGCAAATTTTGATTTTAGACCCTCTGTTGATTATGTGACTGGCTTGATGGCAATGCTAGAGGTGCGGCCTACTTTGTTGGACTCAATAGGAACCGTGCAACGTGAAGACCCTCAGCTAGTTGATGTGATAGATAAGCTGATTAGGGGAGAGACTTCTAGTCACCTCAATAGATACTCCATCGATGATAAGGGTTGGTTGAGATGGGATGGAAGACTATGCGTCCCGCAAGCAAGAGATTTAGGGAAGATGGTTCTGGAAGAAGCACACCATTCCAAGATGACCATACACCCCGGTGGAGACAAGATGTATAAAGATATCAAAAGAGTTTTCTTTTGGAATGGCATGAAGAGGGATGTAGCTGGATTTGTTTCGAAATGCATGATATGCCAGCAAGTCAAGGCAGAGCAGAAGAAGCCTGGCGGTTTGCTTCATCCACTAGAAGTTCCGCAATGGAAATGGGAAAGCATCTCGATGGACTTTGTTGATGGGTTGCCTAGGTCAAGAAGGGGCAATACCGGTATTTGGGTAATAGTGGACAGGCTCACGAAAAGCGCTCATTTTATACCTGTCAAGAGTAGGAGGACCGCCTCATCTTTAGCCTCCATTTATCTTAAGGAGATAGTTCGACTCCATGGGATACCCTCCAGCATAGTGAGTGATCGAGACCCTATCTTTATAAGCGAGTTCTAGAGGAGTTTGCAAGAGGCCGTAGGCACACAGCTATGTTTAAGCACAGCCTATCACCCTCAATCCGATGGTCAGACGGAAAGGGTGAACAGAGTACTGGAAGATTTTTTTAGACTATGCATTCTTGACTTTGGAGGATATTGGGAGGATCATCTCCCTTTGGTGGAATTCACTTATAACAATAGCTACCAAGCCACAATAGGCATGGCACCCTTCGAAGATTTATATGGAAGGCCATGTCGATCACCAACTTGTTGGTGGGAGTCCACTGATAAACTTATACTTGGGTCGGACATGATTAGAGAGACTTCAGAGAAAGTGGACTTGATACGAAGGAGAATGAAGACTTGCCAAGATAGACAGAAATCCTACGCAGACAAGAGAAGGACCGACCTTAAGTTTGAAGTTGGGGATAAGGTGTTCCTTAAAGTATCTCCTTTGAGGAATGTCATCCGCTTTGGGTCCGTAGGAAAGTTGGCACCACGATTTGTAGGGCCATTTCCTATCATCGAAAGGATTGGGACGATGGCCTACACAGTAGAGCTACCTGAAAAACTGGCTGGAGTTCATAATGTTTTTCATGTCTCTCAGCTACGAAAGTGCTTACATGAGTCGGCAAAAATTGTGGAGCCAAGCATACTAGAGGAAGTCGAAGTGGAACGAGAAGCGACTGTGAGGAGAGTTCCAACTCGTATCTTGGGGATGGAAGTCAAAAAGCTACGCAACCGTGAAGTTAAGCTTGTCAAAGTTCAATGGAGCGACGCCAAGGAAGACGCGACTTGGGAGACTGAGGCCAAAATACGTGCAGCATAGCCTTTTCTTTTTGAGGATACATCTTTGATCTCTTTTCCTTAAGTTTATTCAAGCTTGTATCTACCTTTTAGTGTATCTCCTCGGTCATATTCTTTATCCTTAGGTAGATACCAATGGATGTAAACATGTATTTGAAACATGTTATGATTGATGGATGCTAGTGGATGCAAGTGTTTGCTCATGGATACATATACACACACATTAGGCACTAGATCGGCTCAATCACTTTCATACTGCATATAAATGTGTGCTTATTTAGATTAATGGATGTATAATGGTTGTGTTATCATATGGATGCTTCATTCGGATGAATGGTTGTGCACGCATGTAGAAATAATATGTATCATTAGGGATCTTTTGCATACATAATGGACGCATGGCACTATCATAATTTGCATTAAGGAGGTCAGCTGAATCAGTAGACCGCCTGATTTAGCATTAGATACGGACATGTACACACACTGTGCATATAAACATGAAAGCATTAGAAGTCTTTTAAGGACAATGGATGCCTGTGTTTGATGGTTGGGTAGATGGACGATTGGATGATAGGATATGTATTCTTCGTAACTTCAAGATTTCGGGGTCGAAATCCTTAAAGGAGGGGAGAATGTAACACCCTGTGTTTTATGTTAACATAAACTAACGAATTGAACAATAATTAATTTTAATTTGAGAATCAAGGGAAACGGGTTATGCCATTGTGTTCGTCTCGGAATTCTGGTTGAGATAGAGTCCGAGTTTGCGTAAATTGGACTTCGTACGAAGAAGTTATGGTTGTCGTAAGTTTCCAGAAAATTCAAATAAACTCAAACAGCTCGAAACCGGATTCAAAATTCAAAATAGAAGTCAGAAGCGGGCTGGGCGGGAAAATTCCCGCCCAGGACACAGGTTGACCAGGGGGTCGACCCTACTATCGACCTCCCCCCCTACAGGTCGACCTGGGGGTCGACCTGCGCCCCCCTCCCCCACACGCGGGCCAGATCTGAATTTTGACGACTTAGGGCTTGTTGCTAAGTCACTAGGGTTTCTGGATAGTTCTGATCTGGTCTGAATGGTTGTGGTTAACTCTAGGTTCATCCGATGGCTCTAATTGATTTGAAATTCTATATAAACACATGTAGACTCAAACCCTAAAACCTAATCAAAATTAGAACCATGGTCGTCATGTTATCACCCTGCAACCTAGTGTAGCCGCCACGAACTTGGAGCAAAGAAAATCTAATCAACTCAATTCAACACAAGTCTATAACAACTACAACAACAAATTTGTCTACTTCAAAGGCGGGCTAAATCAATTTCGGAACACAGATCCCAGAACTCAAGACCTTCTTTGAGTTGTGAGTTCAATTTCTTTAATAAGATAATTAACAAGTTAATTGGGTTGAGTTATAATTTGGGTTATATGGCTATGTTTGTGAAATATTGGGAAAATGTGATATTTTGTGAATATATGCTAGTTGTTCATAATGACAGTTTTTGTTGTGGATTCCTTTATATATGCCCAATCACCTATGTTCAACCTGATTCATGTTTGACATCATTTTATATGCAAGTTTGGGTGTAGATTATATGCTAGTTTCTATGTGAATTGTACACAAGTTTACATGTGAACCAAATAAAGTGACTATATGCAAGTTTAGGTAGAAATTGGATTCACATATATGCAAGTTTACACCTTTAGATTTAGATCTATGACATATATAGTTTTATGCAAGTTTGTGACTATGGCCTATGCAAGTTTTGGGTGAAAACTATATTCATATATGCAAGTTTTGGGTGAAAACTATATTCATATATGCAAGTTCACACCTTTAGGCCTATGTTTAGATTCATGACAATACCAAGTTTATGCTAGATATGTTGTAATCCTTATTTGTAAGTTAGATCCAATTTGTGTGTTATGCAAATTTGCGGTGTTTCTTCTCTTTTATGTGTTAGATTAATTGCTAGTCTAATATATATATATATATATATATATATTTATATGTCATGATAAGCGAACGAACAATGTGGGGACGATGGGGTAATATTGAATATACACATATTGAGAATTGGCATAAATGGCCTTAAAAAGGCATATAATTAATTTAAGACATTAATTGGAAAAATTAGTATTTATGGACATAATTTAGGTGACAATTATGGACATAAGTATATTTGGAATTTATTTACAAATTTGGATAGGGATATTAATCCACTTTGGGGTTAAATAAAGATGTGTAATAATAAACCGCCTAAACATGGGTTAGACTCTTTTGTGGTGTAAGACTGCCCGGACCCGCCCGACAAATCCAGCAGCCATAAATGTCAGTCTAATGTGAGAGGTCAAAGGCATGAATGAAATGCGTAACAGTTGTAAAGACACGAGGTTAGGCTCGTTTGTGGTGTAAGACTGCACGGACCCTCCCGGCAAATCCAGCTGCCACAAATGCCAGTCTAATGTGGGAGGTCTTTACAAGGTTACGGTGTTAATGAATTAAGAAACACTTAACCAGATAAACATGTGGTGGGACATGGGGGGTTAAGTGGGTGCCTTGGGTGGCATGTGAAATTAAGAGGGTGCCTTCGGTGGCATGTGAAATACGATTAAATGCACTTAACCAAGATTGAAACATGTAAGAAGACATGAATAAGAATGGGGTTAAGTGGGGAAAACCTTAGAGGGGACCAAGCATAGGTGGAAAGCTTGTGTCATATGTGGAGGCCTTTTTCAAACCAGCAACCCATTAAGTATCTTTGTGGGTTCGACCCAAGTCGAGGACGGGACACGCATACTGGGTTTGATTGTAAGAGGTCAAAACGGGGTTAGCGGTGGCAACGCAAGTCCAACGGGGTCATGTGTGTGTGTGGCCCCGGGTTGGTAGGTAAGACGTTGTTGCATCGTGTAGATATAAGCCGTGCATTTTTGGTGGTATCGGGTTGCCACTTTGGGGAGTGATACATGTAACAACCCGTATTTTCAATAACCTGTTATAACATAAATCGAGGCAGAATTTAATTCTAAAATCTGAATCAAGGGAAACGGGCTATGCCATTGCGTTCGTCTCGGAAAAATACGCGAAATAGAGTCCGAGTTTTCGAAAATCGGAGTCCGTATGACCCAGTTAAGGCCCATTGAAGTTTTCAGAAATTTCCATGTCAAAAACAGATTTGAATTTCAAGTTCAAAGTTGGAAATTAGGGCAAACTGGCGCAGGCGGGAAAACTCCTGCCAGGACCCCCATGTCGACAGGCATGTCGACAGGGTCCCCAGGGTGTCGACAGCCCTGTCGACAGCCCTGTCGACACAGGGTGGCCGGGCAGTTTTGCCTGGCGCACCATTTTGGGTCTGGGTCTGGTCTTGTGGCTTGGTTCTAGAGAATTCCGAAATCTGATGGACCTAATTCAACTAGGGTTTAATCCTATGGTCTAAATCACTAGCCTAATCTATAAATAAGACCCTAATCCTACCCTAAAAACCTCATTATTCAATCTAGCAACCAAACTATGTCAAATTGAATTCTCAAATGGCCTCCACCTAAAAACCCTAGCCTCCAACCTCTTCATAAATCATTCCTATGAGGATTATGATGTTCATACAAGCATTTCTAAGTTGTATGAATGATCATTAGCTTGCATACATCATCAAGTTGCAAGTTTTATTTGCTAAGCTAGAGTTTTTGGGGTTTTTGTTAAGAGTATTTCTTATTGGAGCTTTGTTTTGGGTTTTTATGCTTGCATAAAGGGCTTCTCAATCTTTATTTGTAGATTTGAGTCTTCATAATATTTGTAAGCCCTCTTACCTTCATTTTAGAAACTCTAAAGTTAATATGTGATGAAAGTTGGGATTTATGCATGTTTAATAAGTTATGCATGCTTATGCGAGTTCACTATGCCATGTTGTGCATGTTTGATAAGTTATGCATGTTTATGCAAGTTCACCATGCCATGATTTGCAAGTTTATTGGGTTATGCATGTTTATGCAAGTTCACTATGCCATGATTTGCAAGTTTAACAAGTTATGCATGTTTATGCAAGTTCACTATGCCATGATTTGCAAGTTTATTGGGTTATGCATGTTTATGCAAGTTCACAATGCCATGATTTGCAAGTTTAACAAGTTATGCATGTTTATGCAAGTTCACTATGCCATGATTTGCAAGTTTAACAAGTTATGCATGTTTATGCAAGTTCACTATGCCATGATTTGCAAGTTTATTGGGTTATGCATGTTTATGCAAGTTCACTATGCCATGTTATGCATATTTGACAAGTTATGTATGTTTATGCAAGTTCCATATGCTATGTTAGGCAAGTTTAACATGTTATGCATGTTTATGGTAATATGCAAGTTCACTATGCTAAGTTATGCAAGTCTAACATGTTATGCATGGTTGTTGTGATATGCAAGTTCATCATGTATGCTATGCCAAGTTCCCTCTTCCTATCCTTTATGCGTTATTACGAATATGTAAGCGATAGAATGACGTTGGGGGGTTTGGGTAAACTTAAAATACATGAAAATATAAGATTGGGAATTTACCTATTAAGTTAGGTCTACCCCTTGGGAATTTACCTATTAAGTTAGGTCTACCCAAGTATTTGTTGACTTGTAATTATGTTTTGAAATAAAGTGGACATGACACTTAGAAAACATAAGTGTGGCCAACTCGAGGTTGGGTTGAGTTTGTAGCGTAATTCTACCCGGAACCTACCGGCTTAACTAGTGGCTACAAACAATAGGACCCAATGTGAGAAGTTGGTCATGTGGTGCCAAGACCCGAGGTTAGACCAAGTTGTGGTGTAAATCTACCCGGAATCCACCGGCTTAACTAGGCAATCACAACAAAGTCTAATGTGAGAGGTTAAGGTGCATTAAACTAATTAATGCCTCATGATTAGGGTTAAGTCAGGGTCCACTAATACTTAACCAATTTGGGGATTCGAGGGATTGAAATGGGGTTAAGTTGTGACCTGTCGGTTACACTTAACCAATTTAATCCATTTGGGGGTTTGAGGGATTGAAATGGGGTTAAGTTGTGAACTGTCGGTTACACTTAACCAATTTAATCCATGATTAGTGAAGGGTTAAATCACACTTAACCCTCTTAGGAAACCCTAGCAACGTGGTCTGTTCCAGCAGTAATCCCAGTTTGGTATCATCACAACCCTAGAGGCTGGGCTAGGGCGGGGCACGATTACTGGACGGATGTAAGCGACCAAAGCGACGTTTGAGTGGTACAGTGGTGCGGGTCCAGGCGGGCTACGGACGTGCACGTAGTCCGGTGTTGGACAAACTCGAGGCACGGGTACCAGTAGGTTTAGACTGTGCATTATTGCTTCAGTGTCTGGGGTTGACACCCGAGGGCTTGATACACCCAAAGGTGGACCCAGCACAGTCTGACTACAACCATATGTGGGCCGTATGGACACCAACACTTGACGTGTTAGGTTTATAGGGAGCCGATCGACTAGACCGTTTGGTTGGACCTTATATTAAGGTCACTTCATGTTATGGGGTCAAAGCTTGGGCCGAGGGATAAATATCTGTTATGTTGGTTTGCTAGTACACCGTGGTGCAAAACTTAACCTTGTTTATGCGATGACACCTCTATCTATCTTGTAGTTAATTTATCATGCTAGTATGTTGTTATCTATGATCATCTCAGTTTCCATCATGCTGTTAACTTTATTAGTTTATAGACTGATCGTAGCAGGGCTTACTCAGTCTTTTTGACTGACCTGTTTTCTTTCGCTTCTTTTCTTCCGTTTCCCCCCCCCCAGGTTCTCAGGGTGGGAACATTGGTGCTTAGCTTGGATCGCTTGCTTGTTTGCTGGATAGCTCATGTATGTCTGGACATTGAGCTCGCTATGGGTTACCATCTTTATTTTGGGGATAGCACTATGTATTTCAGTATTTCAGTTTATCAGATGATGTAGTATTTCAGTTTATCAGATGATGTTTTTTTATCTAGACCTGTAATTTTGGGAAATTGACATTTTGATGTACCAGACTTGTGTTTTGAAATGGTTTAAAAATTTTCCGCTGTTTTATCTACTTACTCTGTTTATTTACATATATATATATATGTCATGTCCTGCCTTGTTATATCATTATGCATGTTTACCTTGTTTTAAACCGCCCCACCTAAGTCAGAGTTGCTTGCAAAAGCCACCCTGGCGGAGGTGGGGTGTTACATTTGGTATCAGAGCATATGGTTTACGAGAAGGGATCGAAAGGTTTTTAAAAACTTTTGAAAAACTATTTTCAAAACCAAGTATAAAGTATTTTCCAAATAAAAGTCTAGTTATTTTTAAAGGCTATTCCCCAAAAGCCATTAGCACTATCCTTTGACCCCTCGTTTGAACTCTTTTCTTTTCGTTTCCAGCATGTCTGATAATCTCATCTTGCCCGAAGGAGTAGCAATACCCGATTGGTTTCGTCGGTACTTGGAAGTCACGGCACCGGTCCCGGGTGTCTCTAATGTTGTCTTTCCAGTCAAGGCCGCTGTTCCTCCTCCCCCTTCCGTAGCTGATGTTCCTCTCCTCCCTCAGCCTCCACAAGCGGATTTTGCGGAAACTTGTAAGAACTTTAAGATGATGGGTGGCAAGAATTTTAGTGGAACAGAGACTTTTGTAGAGGCAAGGAATTGGTTGAAAGAGACCGAAGATCTTTTAGCCACCTTTGATATAGGTGACCGCAGGAAGGTTTTATTAGCAGTATGGTTGCTAAAGGAAGAAGCTGCATGTTGGTGGGTAGTCACCACCGCTACTAGGCCAATTGAGACTTGGGATGACTTTAGAGGGAGGTTTGGACTGAGGTTTTTATCCCTGAGGCAAGGGGACATGACTATTAGGGAATACATAGATAAGTTTAATCAACTGGCTCGGGTCGATTTAGACTTGGTTAATACAGCTCAGAAGAAGGCCCTACACTTTGCTCTAGGATTAAACGAGCCATTACATGGTTTGGCCATGTCTCATATACCCTTGGGGGCGACTTTCGAGAATTTGGTGAATATGACCCTACTTCAAGAAGAAGATAACAATGACAAGAAAGAGGTCAAGGCGAATGAGTCTCAAGGCAAGAGGGTAAATTCCGGGAAACGAGGCAAGAATAACAACAACCGCAAGGACAAGCCAAGAGAGAATAGGAAATGCAACTTCTGTGGTAAGGTTGGACATATATCCAGGGAATGTAGGAAGAAGAAGAGAAAGCGGGGCGAATGCTTTCATTGTGGTGAGTTTGGACATCTCAGCAAGGATTGCCCGAGGAAACAAGGGCAAGGTCAGACTCAGTATGCAGGACTATCTGGAGGGCGAGTTCATCCCCTCAACACCGTTCTTCCAGCTCATGATAGAGGTAGTGTTTCTGTTGGAAGTCTTGTTTACATTTTCTGATTTTCCATGTTCGTACTTTGTTTGATTCTGGCACATCGCATAGTTTTATTTCATCTGATCTAGTTGAAAGTTTGCACCTAAGTACTAGTCTAGTAGATGATCCCGTATGTGTTTCAAATCCAATTGGGGGTTCTGCCCGTTTGTCTGTGATCTGAGTGGATTTGAAAATTTCTATCTTGAGTATAGAATTCTCGTGGGATGTTTATATTCTCGGTTTCAGGGGATATGGGTTGGTTTTGGGCATGGAATGGTTGTCCTGTTTTGGAGCCATTCTTGGTTTTTGTATATAGGGTTGTGAGGCTCATGACTCGCCTCGGTAATACCCTAGAAATTTCTAGCAACCCTATGGGTCCCGTCATGTTATGTTATCTTGAATCCCTCAACTCGCCTATCGATAGTTTGCAATCTGTGAGGATGGTCCGAGAATATCCTGATATCTTGGGGGAAACAAAGGGGTTACCCCTAGACGTGGGTTAGATTTCCGCATTATCTGGTTGGAAATACCAAGCCAGTTTCGTGGCCGGTTAGGCACATGACCTCACGAGATGAGAGTTAAGAAAGCAAGTCAAGGAGTTGCTTGAGAAGAACTTCCTGAGACGAAGCATTTTCAAGTAGGGTGCTCCAGTAGTATTCGTTACTAATGTGGACAGTTTGCTTCGCTTATGTGTTGATTATCGTGAGAAGAATAGACAACCGTTACCAAGGATCGATGATTTGTTTGATCAGCTTGTGGGAGCATCTGTTTTCTTTTGATCTAGCTACCGGATTCCATCAGCTTAGGATGGCTGAGGATGGAATTGACAAGACTGCGTTTAGGACTCTAGATGAATTTTTAGGATGGCTAGTCATGCTATTTGGTTTGACTAATGCACCCGCATATTACGTGAACTTGATGGGTAGGGTGTTTAGGGAGTCCTTGAACAAGTTTGTCGTGGTCGTCGTAGACGATATTTTGATCTCCTTAAAAGAACGAGGAAGAGCATGCTAGACATCTCAAGGAGGTGATGGATACGCTTAGAGCCACCAGTTGAAGGTCAAGTTCTCCAAATGTCACTTTGGAGGAAAGAAATTGGATTTCTTGGGCACATAGTTCCTAAGTAAGGCTTAGCGGTGGATTCCGCTAAAGTGGTTGCGGTTTAAGACCGGAAAACTCTGAGGAGGGCAATTGAAGTAAGAAGCTTTCTCCGTTTGGCTAGTTAGTTAGCATTCCCTGAGCTTAGACTTACTCTTCTGGATCAAGAAGGGGGGTTTCACAGGAAGAAGACCCGCAGTTGGTCAAGAACATGGACCAGTTGATTCGAGGCGAGATGTTAAGTCACCTCGCTAGATATATTACAGATGACAAGGGATGACTAAGGCACGATGAGAGATTATGTGTTCCTCGAGTGGAAGACTTGGTAAAGAAGGTTCTTGAAGATGCGCATCACTCGAGGAGGTGGCCGAGTTGGTCTCAGGATGCATGTTGTGCCACCAGGTTAAGGCCAAGTCATAGAAGCCCAGCGGGCCATTACCTCCATTGGAGGTTCCGCAAGGGAAGTGTGAAAACATCTCGATAGATTATGTGGATGGACTACCTAGATCAAAGAAAGGGAATACGGGTATGTGGGTCATAATAGGTAGACTCACGAAGAGTGCTCATTTCAGTCCCGTGAAGAGCGGGAGGACTGCATCATGGTTAGCAACGGTTTACCCTCAAGAAGTTGGCCAGTTTTGAAATAGCCTACAGGAAGCCATGGGTAGGCAATTGAATCTAGGTATGGCCTATCACTCATAGGAGGATGGTTCATTCCGATTAAGCATGAGTTATAGAAAATCACGTTTATAAGGGCAATTGGCAACGTGGATTGGTATTTTCAAGAAAAGTTCTGCTGCGTGGAATACTTTATAGTAAGTAGACGAGATCCAGGATTCACTAGTGAATTTTGGAGAGCTTGCATGAAATCATGAGGTTACAATTATGTTTAAGCCAAGTATACAGAAAGAAGAATAAGTGGAAAAGGAAGACGAGAGGCGATAATGAAATGAGTTCCAACTCGAATTTGGGAAATAGGAGTTAGGAAGCCAAGAAATCATGAAGTAAAAGACGGTCAAAGCACAGGGGAGTTAAGTTCAAGGAAACGTGACTAAGAACAGTGAAGACTAGATACGCGCATCATATCTCTTTTTAAGAGTGCATCCTTGATCCTTGTTTTCCTGTGGAGCTTGCTTGCAAGTTATCTTTTGTATATATCCTCTCGGTCCCATTCTCGATCTTATTTCTGTTGTAAACTCCATAAGGGGGTTATGACTCCTCGGTTAGTACTATATGTCAGAGTTTGAATGGATTTCTTGTAATCCAAAAAGGAGTTTGTCTTGCTTATCTTCTAAGATCTCTTTTTGGCATATCTCTCTATCCATGTTTATCTAGTTTATCTAGTTTATCGTGTTTATCTTGTCATGAGAACCTTAGGTAGAATCCTTTGGATGAAACATGTGTTTGAGACATGTTATGTTTGATGGTTGCAAGTGGTTGCAAGTGTTTGCAAGTGGTTGCTCGTGGATGCATTATACACAATTAGGCACTAGATCGGCTCGCACACTCCTCATATTGCATATGCATGAGTGTTTATGCTTATTCATGGATGAAAATTGTGTGTTATCACATGGATGTTGCATATGGGTGTATGTTATGTGCACACATATAGATGATATACATTATGTTAGGAATTGCATACATATGGATTCATTTCACCAACATAATTCGCATTGATGATATTTGCATTAGATAAGTACATATACACACACCTCTGCATATGTTCATCCAGCATTTAGAATCTTGTAAGGACAATGATTGCTCGTGGATGATGCTTTGAGTAGATGGATGATTGGATGGTAGGATACGTTCTTCCTAACTTGAAGATTTCGGGGACGAAATCCTTTAAGGAGGGGAGAATGTAACAACCCGTATTTTCAATAACCTGTTATAACATAAATCGAGGCAGAATTTAATTCTAAAATCTGAATCAAGGGAAACGGGCTATGCCATTGCGTTCGTCTCGGAAAAATACGCGAAATAGAGTCCGAGTTTTCGAAAATCGGAGTCCGTATGACCCAGTTAAGGCCCATTGAAGTTTTCAGAAATTTCCATGTCAAAAACAGATTTGAATTTCAAGTTCAAAGTTGGAAATTAGGGCAAACTGGCGTAGGCGGGAAAACTCCCGCCAGGACCCCCATGTCGACAGGCATGTCGACAGGGTCTCCAGGGTGTCGACAGCCCTGTCGACACAGGGTGGCCGGGCAGTTTTGCCTGGCGCACCATTTTGGGTCTGGGTCTGGTCTTGTGGCTTGGTTCTAGAGAATTCCGAAATCTGATGGACCTAATTCAACTAGGGTTTAATCCTATGGTCTAAATCACTAGCCTAATCTATAAATAAGACCCTAATCCTACCCTAAAAACCTCATTATTCAATCTAGCAACCAAACTATGTCAAATTGAATTCTCAAATGGCCTCCACCTAAAAACCCTAGCCTCCAACCTCTTCATAAATCATTCCTATGAGGATTATGATGTTCATACAAGCATTTCTAAGTTGTATGAATGATCATTAGCTTGCATACATCATCAAGTTGCAAGTTTTATTTGCTAAGCTAGAGTTTTTGGGGTTTTTGTTAAGAGTATTTCTTATTGGAGCTTTGTTTTGGGTTTTTATGCTTGCATAAAGGGCTTCTCAATCTTTATTTGTAGATTTGAGTCTTCATAATATTTGTAAGCCCTCTTACCTTCATTTTAGAAACTCTAAAGTTAATATGTGATGAAAGTTGGGATTTATGCATGTTTAATAAGTTATGCATGCTTATGCGAGTTCACTATGCCATGTTGTGCATGTTTGATAAGTTATGCATGTTTATGCAAGTTCACCATGCCATGATTTGCAAGTTTATTGGGTTATGCATGTTTATGCAAGTTCAATATGCCATGATTTGCAAGTTTAACAAGTTATGCATGTTTATGCAAGTTCACTATGCCATGATTTGCAAGTTTAACAAGTTATGCATGTTTATGCAAGTTCACTATGCCATGATTTGCAAGTTTATTGGGTTATGCATGTTTATGCAAGTTCACCATGCCATGATTTGCAAGTTTAACAAGTTATGCATGTTTATGCAAGTTCACTATGCCATGATTTGCAAGTTTAACAAGTTATGCATGTTTATGCAAGTTCACTATGCCATGATTTGCAAGTTTATTGGGTTATGCATGTTTATGCAAGTTCACTATGCCATGTTATGCATATTTGACAAGTTATGTATGTTTATGCAAGTTCCATATGCTATGTTAGGCAAGTTTAACATGTTATGCATGTTTATGGTAATATGCAAGTTCACTATGCTAAGTTATGCAAGTCTAACATGTTATGCATGGTTGTTGTGATATGCAAGTTCATCATGTATGCTATGCCAAGTTCCCTCTTCCTATCCTTTATGCGTTATTACGAATATGTAAGCGATAGAATGACGTTGGGGGGTTTGGGTAAACTTAAAATACATGAAAATATAAGATTGGGAATTTACCTATTAAGTTAGGTCTACCCCTTGGGAATTTACCTATTAAGTTAGGTCTACCTAAGTATTTGTTGACTTGTAATTATGTTTTGAAATAAAGTGGACATGACACTTAGAAAACATAAGTGTGGCCAACTCGAGGTTGGGTTGAGTTTGTAGCGTAATTCTACCCGGAACCTACCGGCTTAACTAGTGGCTACAAACAATAGGACCCAATGTGAGAAGTTGGTCATGTGGTGCCAAGACCCGAGGTTAGACCAAGTTGTGGTGTAAATCTACCCGGAACCCACCGGCTTAACTAGGCAATCACAACAAAGTCTAATGTGAGAGGTTAAGGTGCATTAAACTAATTAATGCCTCATGATTAGGGTTAAGTCAGGGTCCACTAATACTTAACCAATTTGGGGATTCGAGGGATTGAAATGGGGTTAAGTTGTGACCTGTCGGTTACACTTAACCAATTTAATCCATTTGGGGGTTTGAGGGATTGAAATGGGGTTAAGTTGTGAACTGTCGGTTACACTTAACCAATTTAATCCATGATTAGTGAAGGGTTAAATCACACTTAACCCTCTTAGGAAACCCTAGCAACGTGGTCTGTTCCAGCAGTAATCCCAGTTTGGTATCATCACAACCCTAGAGGCTGGGCTAGGGCGGGGCACGATTACTGGACGGATGTAAGCGACCAAAGCGACGTTTGAGTGGTACAGCGGTGCGGGTCCAGGCGGGCTACGGACGTGCACGTAGTCCGGTGTTGGACAAACTCGAGGCACGGGTACCAGTAGGTTTAGACTGTGCATTATTGCTTCAGTGTCTGGGGTTGACACCCGAGGGCTTGATACACCCAAAGGTGGACCCAGCACAGTCTGACTACAACCATATGTGGGCCGTATGGACACCAACACTTGACGTGTTAGGTTTATAGGGAGCCGATCGACTAGACCGTTTGGTTGGACCTTATATTAAGGTCACTTCATGTTATGGGGTCAAAGCTTGGGCCGAGGGATAAATATCTGTTATGTTGGTTTGCTAGTACACCGTGGTGCAAAACTTAATCTTGTTTATGCGATGACACCTCTATCTATCTTGTAGTTAATTTATCATGCTAGTATGTTGTTATCTATGATCATCTCAGTTTCCATCATGCTGTTAACTTTATTAGTTTATAGACTGATCGTAGCAGGGCTTACTCAGTCTTTTTGACTGACCTGTTTTCTTTCGCTTCTTTTCTTCCGTTTCCCCCCCCCCCCCAGGTTCTCAGGGTGGGAACATTGGTGCTTAGCTTGGATCGCTTGCTTGTTTGCTGGATAGCTCATGTATGTCTGGACATTGAGCTCGCTATGGTTTACCATCTTTATTTTGGGGATAGCACTATGTATTTCAGTATTTCAGTTTATCAGATGATGTAGTATTTCAGTTTATCAGATGATGTTTTTTTATCTAGACCTGTAATTTTGGGAAATTGACATTTTGATGTACCAGACTTGTGTTTTGAAATGGTTTAAAAATCTTCCGCTGTTTTATCTACTTACTCTGTTTATTTACATATATATATGTCATGTCCTGCCTTGTTATATCATTATGCATGTTTACCTTGTTTTAAACCGCCCCACCTAAGTCAGAGTTGCTTGCAAAAGCCACCCTGGCGGAGGTGGGGTGTTACAATACACCCCACTGTGGGGCCAGCACGGGTATCTACGAGTTAGGGAGCCGATCGAATGGGGGTAGTGGGTACACCTAGTGGAGATAGGGGCAGACGACACCTATGAAGACAGCTAGGGGTACAGGAAACTACCATTATCACTATAAAGTTTTGTAGGCGGGATCCACTTTTAGGGTGTTTAGTGTGGTGCAATGTAGTAATTATCTTATAGTGATTAGGTGCACCTTTAATGTTATCTTTGTTCATCTTATTTCCCTTGTTAGCTCTGTCATGCCCATTTGTTCACAGTCATTTCCTTATTTTCCAGCTTATGCCTTATCCTAGTTACTTTAATGATTATATTGTTAATGTTATTGCACTCGCCAGACTTTATGTCTGACCCCCTTTGTTTCCACCTATTTTCTTCCTCCCCCCCCCCCCCAAGGTGCTCAGGGTGGGACTAGTACTAGTGGAGCTTGATTTGGACAACTTTATCTCTTTCTTTTGGAAGTTGCTTGGACTGCTGAAGTAAAGTTCAGCCTATCTTATTTATGGCTATTTTATGTTGGGGTTATGTCTTTTATTTTATGTACTCAGAACTTATTTGTCAAGATGGACAATAAGTGTATTTGGTTGCGTAGTTGGTTTTTGATGTGATGTAACCAAACTATTTCTCCACTGCAATAAAAGTGGTTTTTATTTTCCAAGTACCAATATATTTATCTGTCTTGTTTACTTTTCTGTTCTATACACAATAAATGCTCCACCAAAATTAAGGCATTCCCTTTGTGAGTGACCTTAATGGAGATGGGGTGTCACATATAAGTATATAATTATTTGTTTAAGGTACATGTAACTCTAGAAAAATAGTATCTATAGGTCCTTCTAGTAAAGAACCGACCTTAATTTTTAGGAATACCCTTGAAGCCATGAAGTGATTTAGTAGCTTCCTTACCAGTTTAGAAGCCTATAAGCACATAAGGACCACAAGGACCATTAAGTTTGAAATGTGAAAAGGATTGGAACTCCTAATTTAATAGTAAATAAATAGAGATTAATTTTGTGGCTTATTTATCATTTATGTGAAAGATAAGGGGAAGTTAATAGGAAGGATCTAAAATAGGTGTTTAATGTCCATAACATAAGGATATGTTAAAGTTTCAAGAAAAATGGAATAATATCTTGTGTTAAATAGAATAAACTTCCATGTTAGTAAATATACAGATTAATAATTTAAAGAGAACACTAAATGGTCAAAAAGTAGAAAGATATAAGAAACGAAAAATATTAATGAGACGATTAAGACTATTTATGTGAAGGAATAAGCAATTATATGTCCATAAGAATAAGCACTAAATTATTTTGAAAAAGGAAATTTTAAGGTAAAGGTTTAACATTTAATTTGTAGGCTCGAGTTACGTAATAATTCCATTTAGAAAGAAATTAAAAATATGAATTTTGAAAATATAAATGTTTTAAGAGAAATTTTTTAAGGTTTACTATTTCTTCTGTTAGACCAACTTTCGAGAAAATAGAAAATAAATTCTTTAGGATATTAAAAGGTAAATCATAAATGTTTTCGTTTATGAGCTTTAATGGAAAAGAAATGTAAGTTTTTAGAAAGTGGCAAGCAAAGAACAATTAAAATGGTAAAATTTACAATTGTCATGGCCTTGAGGTAACAAGCTTTTAAAATTCAAATGAATTTGAAAAGATTATTTTCTTCAAAGTCTTATACAAATTATGACAATAAATTTGGCGTTTAATTAGAAATAGAAAGGAGAAAGAAAGAAGACATATAAAAGTTCGGTAGGATAAACGAAATAAATATACCCGTTTGAAAGAAAATGGATAGAGAATTTATTTGCCATAATTTGGGTAGAATTTAAAATAGTAAAATTCTCATATAATAAGGAGTATTCGGAGTAGAATAAATGATAAACTACTAGTCCAATAAATTATTTTAGAAATTGATAATTCAATTATGACTATTAAATTAAATTTTGTAAAGCACCCTCATTGTGTGAATAAATGAATAATTAAGGATTTACCAAAAAAACTCAAGCATACATTAGTGTGAAATTTGGTAAGAGTATATGTGCGTGGAAGTAAGAGTTTTAAACTTTATTAACAAAATGAACACAGTCTCACACTAATGTTTTGAAATATATTTTGGGCAATAACAGCATAAATTGAGAATATAGAAATGAATATATTAAAAGGCTTAATTGCTACTTAATTTGATGCTGAATTATTAGAGTCTTGTTTTCAAATGAAACAAGCATTTATCATAAAACATTTGTCGTTTTTGAAGGGCTTTAAAATTTGATATTTAGAATACATATAAAGGATAAGCATTAGAATACGAGAGGTTATTTTATTTTTAA
>JASFAX010003448.1:0-42443 GCA_030737875.1 Allium sativum | reverse complement strand
TAGCTTGTCGCAGATGTTATGGAGTTCCTACTCATGCTCAAAACAATTGAATTTGATGTCATTTGATGCCCGCAAGCTATGCCAATTGCAAATCCATTCACATTGCGTTCACATTAGCTCATTTGCAAGGCCTCTCATTCATGTTGCGTTCACACTGGTTTATGTGTTATTTTAGAAAAGGGATTTTGTCCCACATTGTGTAATGAGCCTCTTAGTCTTGGCCAATGCAACTATAAATACATTGTATCTCATTCATGTAAAAACACACTTAGTTTTATTCTGTAATTCTCTTCTTGGAATAAAACTCTTCTTCCCCCTTTCTCTCAGTTGTTCATTTATTTTATTTATGTTCATGTTATTTAGCTTATGTTTCTCTTCTTCTTTATATATGTATAGCTAATACCCTTTGATTAGGGGGTGATGACGCTAATAGATATGATTCAACATGAATCACATAGCCAATAAATGAGGACTTTGTACATGTAGATCTAAATCTGAATCAAGGGTTAGATCCGAACCTTCATATTCTGTGTTGTTTAAGAGTTATGCTCCTTCAAAGGGTATATTCGTGTTCGATCTAACAATTATCAGATTTAGATCTAATTTTAGGGTTTTAGAAATTAATTAGTGAATCTAACCTGATAGTCTTTGGTTGTTTAAGAGCTCAGCTCCTGCATAGGCTATGCTTGTTGTTATTTACTTATTCGTTTCTAAGAACCTAATTATCGTTGATTCATGTGTGTGACAGAAACATGAATTAGATCTATATTTAATTGTTGGCTATTGATGAGTGTGAATCCAATCTATGTCATTATCCCCTAATTGCTTTCTCTTATTATATAAATCTCTCCTTTATTTAATTGTTGTTATTTTCTGTGTTTTCAATCAATCAAAATCCTGGAATAACTTGATTGGATTTATTAATTAAAATATTTTTGGTCCCAGAGTTCAACACCCTCTACAACGATCCTTGTTGTTTAGGAAAGCCGAACGGATCTTACAGTTGTTTACAATTGTTTGATTTGTTCGCATACAATTCTCCAGTTCTTGTTAATCTATATATAAGAATCAAGAGATTAGAGTCTTATATAAAAATCTTTGAATTCCAGAATATAAATTCTAAATTCAATCCTAAATCAGAATAGAGAAGAAAAGAAATATAGATTAAGGATTTAGAAGAAAACCTAAACTTTTATTTGGAATTCTAATGGAAGGATGGAGGCGTAAGAAGAAAATATATTAGGGTTTGGGACAGGCTAAGTAGGTGGGATATATAGTTGGAAGTGTGTATACAAACAGTTAGATCAGTTAGATTTAATCTGGTTTGTTGTTTGCAATTTATTTATAAGACCCTCTAAAAATAAACCTTCACTGCCTATTTCCCTTAAGGGCGGTCGACACCCCTTCTAGAGGGGCACTCAACCCCCTTCTGGGTCGATCCCAGGAGACAATTGTCTCTTGTACGTTAATTTTTAATTAATTCTGATTGATTTCTTTCCTTATGTTCATTATTCTTGTCCCCGCTGCATACGAATATATATACACAAGACTGAATTCAAAAGAAATATTCTTTTTCATTATTTTATAATTAATATATCCCATGGTTATATCTACATATATTTAAAATTGAAACTCTGTATGTTTAATATATACGCACAACTTAATTTATTAATACCTTTTGCATACAGACTTCGTTTTCAGTAAATAAAATATGAAAACGGATCAGAATCTTGCCACGAACGCAATATCAATACTTTTGTGGCCTAATTCTCAATTTTTTGAAATTCTTATTTTCATCCCATTGATATTTTAATAATTTATTGTTGTTTATATTTAATTTAATTTAGTTTAATTATCTATGTCAATTTAGGGTATATTTTTACGGGGTGTTACAAGGTACATCAATCGTTATCCAAAATACATGACAACAACAATAATAATAGTAGTAGTAGTACCCCCAAGAATGAATAAATCTCCATCAAAAGGCTCCTTTTCCAAGAAATCACTAATCATCGCTGATGAAGGGTCCTCATCTACTAACATGTTTATGTTAAGATGGTGGAGGTCAGAACATAAAGTTCTGGTGAATGAAAGCATATAAGTGTTGGAATGACTATTTCCTATATTTGACAGTGTAAACTCTTCATGTTATGTATACGGAAAAGACATGCACAAATAAATATACAAGGCGGACATCCTCACGGTCATTTAAGGCCTATATGTAAATCTAAGGGCGCACATCCTTACAGTCACTTAATACCCTACTACACAAGGTAAACCTAATCACTTAAGGCCATTTTCTAACTTATTAAGGGCATACATCCTTACAGTCACATAATTCCCATGGCGGACCCCTAGCCACTAATACCTCGTCTTAACATCAATGTTACAAAATATATATGTACTCTCCTTGTAGGTCGAGAAATAGTAACAACCACTTAATACCAACCTTAGGTAGGAGCGCGACACTATTTAAGACCCTCCTAGCAGACCATCTTGTTACTATCTAGTTGTCCCTATAGTTGATCTTCTGGCCATTTAATACTTCTCTAAGACGGTGGTTCCTTTAGGCCTTTTATATAAATTGTCCCTAGGTCGGTCCTCACTAAGCCCCTAGATAGGAAATGAACATTACTTGGAGAACTACCCTACTCAAATGTTATCGTCTAATAAGACTATTTAATACTTTATATAAGAGAAAGTTAAACCCAAAGGCCCATTTAATCCTCGAAGGGCGGGTCCCATGACTTGGGTCTAGAACTAAGGAGCGGACCTTGTCCTAACCACTTAATACACAACAAGAGGCAGGCTGGCCACTTAATACCTTTCCCAAGGTAGGTATACTTTAAAAAAAAATATACACACACACTATACATCTCACACCACTTGTAGATGCTAAATTTGTTCGGGGGTTCCGAGCAGGCTTATACTACATGTTGGGCTTAACCTCACATCTAAGTGCACTAATTATAATGGCCCATGACACCTAGACCTCTCATATTAACCAGTCTTATGTATAGATGTTGGATACGCCGGTCGGTTCCGGCCAAGCTTGTACTATAAGTAATGGTTAACCTCGTGTTTGTGTGTCGTTAATTATAATTAAATCCATTAACCCACACAAATGCATACAAATTCCAATGGGGACATTCAAATTAAAATTCTTGTTTTAACATATTTAGTGAGCACTGAATCACATTAATATAACATTTATTACGCTATTATTATATATAAATCTATGCATGAATTATGCGAATAAAATTAACGTTCTAACCACGTTTGAAATGTCAATCCTCATAATCACTAACAAGGTATACAAGTTAATTTCCCTTATAAATTAACATGGTCCAACATGCATATTCACAACAAATGATAAAACGGGAAATAACAACATCAATATACAACTTGTAACCCAGGCGAGAACGATTACTTCAATAACAGAATAGAGACAAGGTGTAATATTCCTAAATATATAAGTAAAATCCTTTTTTGGTACTAATCCACTTTTTATGTAATTTTCGTGTACAAAACCTTAATACTATAATAATTTGCATGCAATACGTTTAAACGATCTATTTCAAAAATAGATGTTTTAAGTTATTCAAATTGCAATATTCAAGTCCTTAAGCTTTGCAACCAAAATGTACATATATATATATATATTTACAGATTTAAAATAAGAGAATTAAACCAATTTCAAGAATTATACCAACACCCAAATATCTTTTCTTCTATTACATCAATAATCCAAACCCATATATAATTTATTGACCATTTCTACGTAAAATTATAAATAATAGTAGATTTAAGGGATTTGATATTGTTTTCTTTTCGTATAAACCCAATTTCTCCAAGGCAAAGTAATCCAAATTTAGACTATCAAATCTTAGAAAATAGCAAACTTAAATGATTTCCACTTACATTGATTTGAGATAGAAAATGGTACAATTTGCTGAAGAATTGAAATCTTGATTCAGACTCTAGCAATGTTGGTGAAATCATAATCTATCAATGTTGTTCCTTCTTCGTCTAATGCCCCAATAGCGACGGAGAAGAGAAAAGGTACCATCATCCAGGGTATGCTTTCAATATATGATATTCCTATTTGAGTATTGTTTGATACTAGAGCTTTCCATTCCTTCATATGTAGTGACTTGTTAGATAAATTGGGATTGGAACTCGAGACTGTTGACCGACCTTCAATTGTGACGAACCTGATTGGTGTTTCCACTAGCCTTTGCATGATTTATCGTGGGTTGGTTTTATTAAGTCATGGATACATGCTTGCTTGTGGTTTTTTTGTTTTGAGCTTTACTAGGTTTGGTATTATCCTCTGAGTCGATTGACTCCAAAGGCATGTGAGGCGACGAACTATGAGAGGTATTCGGTGAACATTGGGGCGAATGATGGGCAGAGGTTTGTGATGGAGTACCTACTTGGTGACGGGGTGATGGCTAGTTTTATGTATTCCCTTGACATTTGGCACGATGATTTATTGAGTTTACCTATTGCTGGTGAGTATCCGGACGTTTTCGAGGAAGTGACCGGGCTTTCACCATATCGAGAGATCGGGTTCCGTATTAATTTAGTAAAATATGCCAAACCTATGGTGATGCCTCTTCGACGGATGACACCAATAGAATAGTAGGAGCTTGAGGTGCAAGTGAGTGACCTATTGAAGAAAGGGTTTATTTGAAGAAGTACCTTCGAGTGGGGAACACTGTTGTGTTCGCCACAAAAGCAGATGGTTCCCTTAGATTATGTGTAAAATACCACGAGCTAAACAAGGTGATGATAAAGAATAAGTATCCTTCTCCACGAATAGATGATTTGTTTGACCAATTGAAGGGTGTACGGATATTTTATTAATTAGACCTTGCGACATGATTCCATCAGCTGCGGGTAGTAGAAGAGAGTGTACCCAAGACAGCATTTCGGATGCCATCTGGTTTTTATGAGTGGTTGGTTATGTCATTCGGACTAACCAATGCGCCAACATATTTCGTGGATCTCATGAATCATGTTTTCAAAGATCAATTGAATAAGTTTGTACTTGTGTTTGTTGACGATATTCTGTTTTACTCACGAACAGAAGAAGAGCACAAAGATCATTTGACAATTGTGATGGAGGAGTTAAGGGAACACTGATTTAAGGCTAAATTTTCCGAATGTCACTTATGGAGGAGATAATTGGGGTTCTTGGGACATGTTGTTTATGAGAATGGTATTGCCATGGACCCTGCGATGGTGGTGACGATACAAGATTGGTCTACGCCCAAATCCAACAGATATGAGAAGTTTCTTGGGATTATCCAGATATTATCGTAAATTTATCTAGGATTTCTTCAAGATAGCGGCACCGCTGACTCAGTTGACTAAGAAGAACCGGGCTTTTGTCTAGGATGAAAGATTTGAGGGTGCATTTAGAAGTCTAAAGGAAATGTTGACGTGTGCTCCGATGTAGGTTATTCTAAAAGGAAATGAAGAGATAACAGTATACATCGATGCTTGTGGTACCGAGTTAGGTGCAGTATTAATGCAATGGGGGTAAAGTTGTTGTTTATGCTAGTCGGCAACTGAAACCACATGAGAGGAGGTACCTAATGCATGACTTGGAACTAGCTGCGATTGTGCTTGCATTGAAGATGTGGAGACGTTATCTTTTGGGGAAAAGATTCGAATTATTTACTGACCATGAGTAATTGAAGTATTTTTTTCTTTTAGAAAGATTTAAATCTCCATCAATAGCTGTGGTTGGAGTTCTTGGCTTCCTATGATTTTAATATCGCATACACCCTAGGAAAGGGTAATGTGATTGCAGATGCACTAAGTAGGAGACATGCCGGTTTGGAAGCTATGTTCCTAGAATGGAATGACTGGAATATACCTCGAGTATGATTTTAGGCCTAGATGTGAATTAGAGCCAGTGATGTTGGTGAGCTTAATGATTAGATCAACTTGGGTTAAACATATCAGTTCTAGTCAGAAGAGAAATCCTAGATTGTTGGAGACTATCACCAAAGTTGAATCTGGTGAAGATGATAAGGTTAGGACCTTGTATGAACTCGACCGTGAAGATTGGCTTCAGAAATACGGGAGATTGGTTGTACACAACATCGATGGACTACGAGATGAAGTGCTTAAAGAGTGTCATTACTCAAAGTTGACCATACATCCCAGTGGTAACAAGATGTATAGAGACATAAAACAAACATACTACTGGGAAGGTATGAAGAAGGATGTTGGGAAATTTATCTCTAAGTTCATGAATTGACAATTAATTAAAGCTGAGAAGAAGAAGCCTAGCGGCTTCTTGCAACCACTAGAGGTTCCCGAGTGGAAATGAGAGCAAGTTTCAATGGACTTCATTGATGGTTTGCCGATGACTCGTGCGGGCCGACATGATAGTATTTGGGTCATCGTGGATTGAATGACCAAGAGCGTCGGGTTTATACTCGTCAAATCAGGTAGGACGTCAGCCAAGCTAGCAAAATTATATGTGAAATGGGTTGTTCGATTCCATGGAATACCAAAAGGCATTGTAAATGTCCGAGATCCATTGTTTATTAGTGGATTTTGGAAGAGCTTACAAGAAGCTTAGGGATCGGAGTTGCATCTCAGTACTGCTCATCATCCTCAAACCGATGATTAGAAAGAAAGGTTGAATAATGTATTGGAATATCTCTTGAGAGTGTATGTCCTAGATTTTGGAGGAATGTGGGACAACCATTTGCATTTGGTTGAATTTACATACAATAATAGCTATCAGTCAAGCATTGATATGGCTCCATATAAAGCCTTATATAGGAGACCTTGCAACGCTCTTTCATGTTGGTTGGAGGCAGGTGAGAAATTGATACTTAGGCTGGATATGGTTAGAAAATTTAAGAAAAGATGGAAGTTACCGCCCAAGATAAACAGAAGAGCTATGGCGATAAGAAATAGAGAGATTTGAAATTCTTCATTGGTAATTTGGTGTTTGTCAAGATTACTCCTTTGAGGAATGTGATTTGATTTGGTAGCAAGGGAAAATTGGCACCAAGGTTTGTAGGTTCATTTCTAGTCCTTAAGCGAGTTGGAAATTTAGCATATAGGGTTGAGTTACCTCAGAAGATGATTGGGGTACACAATGTGTTCTATGTTTCCCATTTAAGGAAGTTTGTGCACGATCCTAATACAACTATCACATCGGATTAGTTGGATGATATCGAAGTGGAACTAGAAGCCACTGCAACATGTAGACCAATTCGTATCGTTTGGTACGTTATGAAACAACTTAGAAGGAAGACAGTGAGGCTTATCAAGGTTCAATGGAGTGAAAGCGCGAGTGATTGCACTTGGGAGACCGAGAAGAGCATGAAGACATCCTATCCAGATCTCTTTACTTGGTAAATTTTTTTACATCGCTCTTAAATTTCCATTCGTGGTATCATCAATTTTCTTGTATTAGTATCCCGCATATAGGATAGATTTTGATTCTTTTGTTTTCATGCTTGCTATGTGTGTGCTTGATTTCCTGAAGATGATTGATAAGTTGCGGGACAATCTAATTTATTGCTTAAGGAATTTCTACGGCAAAATTTCTTAAGGGGGGATGTAACGTTCCGTATTCCACGTATCATAGGATTGTAATATTATTTTCATATTAAGTCGTTTGACTGTATAACTTTAGGTAATGACTATTAGGGTCATTTCCTACTTTCACCATTTTTCTCGAATTTTAATGTGACCATTTACCTTTGGAAAATCTTGTTTAATCCTTGGTAAAAGATATTGACTTAAAACCACTTCCATTGGATTCGGATGATGGTTTCCCACTCTGTAGAGTGGTCACATTAGTCAAACGGACAAGTAGTTTGAGAGGAACAACTGAATTAAGATCTAAGCTGGATTAGACAGCTTAATTGGGCTGAGTAAGATCATTAGTGGTAGGGCCCAAAGTCCATTTCCGGATTTGGGTTATGTGGGAGCTGAATAGGGCAGGAGAATCATTCATTCTCACTTTTACAACTCCCAAGAAACGTCGCATCAACCTCTAATGGCTTACATCCACTAATACACCTTATAATCCCTTTCTTAATTAGCCTAAATCTGAGATTAGTGAAGATTTAGTCGCCTCAACGTCAAATCAAGCTTGGGGTTAATGTATAACATTGGGATCTAAGCCAAATCATAATTAATTTCAAATATAATTATTTGGGGAAAATTAAGGTGAGTGATTAGTGTCATTACCCACTAATTAGGGTTAATTAGTTGATAATCACCTCTAAAAGTTATAGAAAATTGCTCATAAATCATGATTTAATATGTTATTGTACAATTATGAAATTGGGTTAATTTAATTAAGTTTTGTTGATCTTGGTAATTAGGAAAGCCAAAGTAACAATGCTTTGTTAATCTCGGCGTGCTGATTTTCCTTACTTTATTCGCCTAGATATTGCTTGTATATGTTGTTTTAGTTGTTTGGTATGCTAATACATTGCCTAGAAATGGTAGGATGGATGCAAACGCCGTCGCATGGTAAAATAAGGAATAAAAAACTGTTATGGAAGTGCTACCAATCCTGGTTCGACATTCTCAGATCTAATTAGAACTGGATTGTTAGAGCCGGATCAATCCTAGGCCAAATTTCAAGTCATTTAGAGTTATGGAGATTCAATTATAGCACTTGCAAGTTCGGTTCGATATTTTCGGATCTAGTTAGAGCCGAATTGTTAAAGCCGAACTAATATTGCCTGATTTGCTGAATTTTTGTACGAACGACAAGGAAGGTCGCAGAAGGCTCTAGGCCAAGTTTCAAGTCATTTGGAGTTCTGGAGACCAACATATGGTGCTTTGATGTTCGATTCAACTAAGTCGATTCGGTAACCCCATAATATCAGAGCTAGTTCATTAACACCATAGTACCGAACTTATCCTATCCGAACTTATCCTATCTAGACTTATCTTATCCGAGAATAGGAATAGGGAATGGGTTCGCATGGCCTGGTATCACTTCCTTATGAAGAATAGACTCTTTTGAAGACACTCCAATACGACTAACTAACCCGAGATGCGAAGGAAAGTCTAAATGGGAAGTTACCATATGGGATCTAAATAGGAACCGTCGAGGTGACTTCTAAGTTAGGCTTCACTACGGGAACATGTGCAAACAGGTTATCAGTACTTAAGACTTTAGTGTATCTGTGAGAGAGGGGACATGTTGACAAGTCAAAGCCAGGGCAGGGTTTACAGATTCAGCCTAAACCCCAGAGCCAGGGCAGTGTGGACTATGTAGGGCCATTGATTATAGACCAGGAAGTTGGTCATAGCGAGTTGAGTGGAGACCAGGGCAGTTGGTCCTGCCATGGCCCCAATGGATTGGATGACTATGGTAGTGAGTGCTACATACTCAATGCACTGAGTGGGGGAATGTGAGGATTTGCTATGTTTGCATGATTATTATTATTATATCATGCACACTTCCATTTACACTTAGTACCGTGATTACCATTGAGTAGCGTACATGGTTATATGTGCTAACTCTTTGGATGCAGGACCAGGTCAGGTATGGTTTTCCATAGTTATTATGTTACCCTATTTAGTGATTGAGATCACTATCACTCACACCGGACTTTGTCTGACTTGGAGTTTTATGCTTTGCTTCGATTACTCTGGGTGCTCTTAAAGCGGGTAGACTAGAGATATGATGGTGTGCACGAGTAGTTGATCGGAGACGAGCAGTGGGCTCAAACGTATTATATATACTCTTATCTATGTTCCTTCTATTAAGTACTACTTTGGGCATTAGTGGTGTATTTGGTTTTAGCGACAATATTTTAGAGATGTACCTGTATTTGTCTATTTTGGTACTTATGTTGTGATATGAATACTCTGAGTTGCGATTCATTTAGTTTACACTGTCTCGCCTATTTTATATCATGTCTTATGTTATTATTATATTTTATTCCATGCGCTATGAGATATATGACAGGTTACTTGGATTTTATTATTTTAACTTTGATGAACGTCTTATATTAGTCGAGCACCATCACAGTGCAACTCGTTGGGTGTTGGCTCGTATAGGGCAGTCGTCACGAGGCTGACTAGTATAGTTGTGTAGGTTTTTGGCGGTATAGTACTTATATATACAGTTTTGAACAACTCACAAATATGTCTCTCTTACGTATATTTCCCCGTAACTTGGTAACCTAGGTTCTGATACCAAGTGTAACAACCCATCTGGACTGTGCTTAAATCCTGACCTAGAAAAGGCTCATCGGAACTTAAAGTGTTCTAAACAGATCGTTGGTTCCTATAAGAAACTACTAAAAACAGATATCATAGAGCAATCTAAACGAAATTAGAATCTCACACAGCGGAATGGATAAAATATAATAACTCACAAATAAATGTCTGTATGTAAAAATCATAATTGTTAAATACAATAGGTCTCAGAAGATAATACATCAATAATTATCCCAAAATACATGATAACAACAATAACAATAGTACTATGACCAAGAATAACTAAATCTCCATCAAAAGGCTCCTCTTCTAATAATTCACTAATCATCATTGATGCAGGGTCCTCACCTACTAACCTATTTATGCTAAGAAGAAGGAGGTCAGAACATAAAGTTATGGTAAATGGAAAGTATATATAAGTTTGGGAATGGCTATTTCCTATATTTGGCAGTGTAAACTATTCATGATATGTTTACACAACAAACATACACAACTAAACATACAAGGTGGACATCCTCACAGTCACTTAAGGCCCGTATGTAAATCTAAGGGAGGACATCCTTACAGTCGACGGGCTATACCTTGTCACTTAAGGCTATTTTCTAACTTATTAAGGGTGGATGTCCTTACAGTCACTTAATACATATGGCCGACCCCTAGCCACTAGGACCTCATCCTAACGTCAACTTTATAAAATATACGTACTCTCTTTGTAGGTCGAGAAATAGTAACGGCCACTTAATATCAGGTTTAGGTAGGAGAACGACACCATTTAAGACCCTCATAGCAGACCATCTTATTACTATCTAGCTGTCCCTACGGATGATCTCCTAGCCACTTAATAATTCCCTTCGGAAGTGATTCCTTTAGACCTTTTATATAAACCGTCCCTAGATCAGCCCTCACTCAGCCCCTAGATAAGAAGCGGACATTACTTGGAAAACTGCCCTACTTATACGCTATCGTCAAATAAGAACATTTAATATCTTATATAAGATAAAAGTGGGCCCAAAGACCACTTAAATGCTCGAAGGGTGGGTCCAATGACTTAGGTCCAAAACCAAGGAGTGAACCTTAGGAACGGACCTAGTCCTAACCACTTAATAACTAACAAGGGGCACACCAACCACTTATTACCTTTCCCAAGGCAGGTCTACTTTACACACATACACACACACACACACATGCACAAACTGGTTATCTCACATTAAGTCATCCACTTGTAGATGTTGGATTTGCTGGGAGGTTTCGGGCAGGCTTCTACTACAAGTAGAGCTTAACCTCGCATCTAGGTGCACTAACTATAATGGCCAATGACACCTAGACCTCTCACATTAACCAGTCTTACTTGTGGATGTTGGATATGTCGGACAGTCCTGGGAAGGCTTCTACTACAAGTAAGGGTTAACCTTGTGATTGTGTCATTAATTATAATTAAATTCATTAACTCACATACTTGCATACAAATTCCAATGGGGACATTCAAATTCATATTCCTAGTTTAAGCGTATTTAGTACGCACTTAATACGCATTAGTATAATATTTATTACGCTAGTAATATATATATGTGTGTGTGTGCATGAATTATGCGAACAAGATTAACGTCCTAACCACGTTTGAAATGTCAACCCTAACAATTACCAATTAGGTATACAAGTTAATTTCCCTATCAATTAACATGATCCAACATGAATATTGACAATAAATGATAAAATGGGAAATAATAACAATAACATACAACTTGTTACCAAGGCTTGAATGATTATTTCAATAACAGAATAGAGATAAGGTGTGATATTCCTGAATATATAAGCAAGATCCTCTTTTTAGTATTAATCCACTTTTTATGTAATTTTCGTGTATAGAACCTTAGCACTTCAGTAATTTGCAAGTAATACGTTAGAATGATCTATTTCAGAAATAGATGTTTAAACCTATATAAATTGCAATATCCACATCCTTAAGCTTTTGCAACCAAAATATATATTGTAACGACCCTCATTTTACGTATCGTAGGATCGTAAAATATTTTTATTTAATTCCCTAAGGGTCGGATCATTCTCAAATTTTAATATGTTGTTTACAGGAATGTGACACATGTCCGTAATTTTTGTCAATTTCATTTATAACCATTTCCCCCCTATCGGTATTTTTACAGGGAATAACTTTTAACTGGGATCGAATCAGGTGTTGAAATCGATTTCATTGGAAAGGAAATGATGCTCCCAATTCCGTAGAGTGATCACATTAAAGATTTGGTCCAGCGGTTTGGGAGAAATTGTTGTTTTAGTTTTACACAATTTATGGAAAGACCAATTAGTCATTAGTGGGCTGATTAGTGAGACCCATTAAGGCTAGGGGTTGTTGGCTATAAACAAAGGGGTAGAGGCAAGGAGAATGATTTAGTTTCTTCATTTCTCTCATTTGGTCGAGCTCAGGATTCTCCTTGCTCAATCAAATACACCTTCATTCCATTAAATTCTTAGATCTACATTAGCAGATTAAAGATAAACATCGGGAAAGAGTAGATCGCATCAAATTAGTTGATTCGAAGACTGTTCTTCGCTATTCGGATTAGAGATTCATCAATTTCAAGCTATTTTGAGGATTGGTGAGTGATAAGCATCGCTCACATGGCTTCAGTCATGTATATGGGTTGTTTAATCTTATATTCATCATTTCAAATCATTTTTCACCAAGATCTAATCAAGGTAAGTTTACTTTCATTCGAATCACCATAGGATCTAATCTAGCAAGATTATAACGGTAACTTCATATGTTAATTCATGTGTTTATGCAAGTTTAAATCTATTTGTTGATTTATTCATTGTTTATTATGATTTGGTGAATTTCATATGATAGGAAGATGATTATTTATTGTGCAAGTGTTGTTTGATGATTGCATAAAGTGTTGATGATTGAATTATTGAAATTGAATAATTTGAACGAATTGGATGCGTGGGTTGTTGTGCAAGAAACGATGGAACGGGTTCAATATTGATGGATCGGTCGGATCTGGCATGGATCAGTTGGGATTGGAGACGGATTACACAGCTTCTTACACAAAAATTGATGGATTGACAAGTTTTGAACGTGGCATGATGGAACGGTTGCAAAGTTTTGGTAATGAATCGTTCGTGGCATTTTGGATGGATCGTCGTGCAAGTTGATGGATGAGCTCGACGTGATCCCTGATGGATCGTGTGACGGCCCGCCCCGCACCAACCGACATTTACTCCAAAGGTGCGCTGTACACATGTCCAGTCAGCACGGAACGGGTCGTCAGAAGGAAAGGGAAGAAGGAAATGAATTAACAAAGAACCTGTAGAATGTCTCACAACGCATTGGATAAAATATAATAATAACTTACTTGACATAAAACAGGTGAAACAGTGCATAAGCTGAAACAACTAACATAGCAGCGGAAAATGTAAGTACAGCTTATGATCCAAAGTTAAACATTATTACAACATTTCAAATTGTCTCAAAGCAAAAGCAAGATAAAGGAGGTACACTACTAATGCCCAAGTAGCAACCACCAACGACACAGGGAGAATATATATATCATACGTGGAAGCCTCCTGCTCGCCTTCGAATCAGCTACTCGCGCATCACCAGCTAACCTGTCTCTAGTCTACTCGTGTGAGCACCCAGAGTAATAAGAGGAGACATAAAACTCTGGGTCAGACATAAAGCCTGGTATGAGCGATAATCATCTAAACAGAACAATAACAGGTAGACTAGAAACATACCTGAACCTGGACCTGCAACCAAAGAGTTAGCACTACATATTGTACAACACTCTAAGGCGCCATATCAAGCGGTGTAAAGATACAGAGGTGGGGGTGTGCATGTCATGGTGATGGCAAACAATCAAGCATAGCAACCATCCTCATATCTCTCACTCGATGCGTAAAGCATACGATATTCACCACTTCGATCACCCAACATACCTTGCTACGATCACTTTGCCCCATGAAGTCATAAATGGCTTCACTACACTGATAACGTAGCCACTAATCCTTCGCTATATCCACTTGCCCCATGGAGTTGTTCACCCCATCTGCGCTGGCTCATAGCCTTACCAATCATTTACTATGTCCACTTGCCCCATGGAGTTATTCACCCCATCTGCGCTGGCTCATAGTCTTACTACGCATCACTTTGCCCCTCGAGTCGTAATGACTCTACTGCACTGATAACGTAGTCTTGCTACCATCACCTTGCCCCTTGAGTCATGATGACTCTACTGCACTGATAAGTGGCCCATCATCCATTTTCAGTGGTGAATCGAAGTTATGAACGTCGACAACTCCTTAGCACATGTCCCGCAGCAAAGCCCAACCATGAAGTGAACTCATCGGTTCCCAATTGGATCCTGAGCTCTAACTTCCCATATTAGACTACCTTTGCATCTCGGGTTATTAGTCAAATACTGGGTCGGGTCGGATTCCCTTCAAGCCATCGGTTCGGGTCGGGTTCACTACATTGCGTCAGTTCATGGTCCTCCTCTGGTACGGTTCGGTTCGGGTTCACTACATTGCGTCGGTTCGGGTCGGGTGTCCCACTTTGGGTCGGGTCGGGTTGCCATATCCCATCCAGTTCGTGCTCCCATTCCGATCAGCTCCCTCGTTCTTCATTTGTTCCGATCCGATTCCCCCTATCTTAGCCGATCCGATCCCAGTTCAATTAGCATGACCTTACTTTTTGCCAGTTTTCTCAAGTGTCAAGTTCCGATCCGATCGAATCCCTTGCCCAGTTCAACTTATCCAATCCGAGCCCCTATATCCGATCCGATCCGAAAACCTGCACTGTTTCCTGAAACTTTCCAGCAAGTGTTTTATGCCATTCGACGACGTTTTCGACCATTCTAACTATTGAAATCAATCACAAAGCATATCATACAGTCATAGTAACATGCATAATCAACCACAAACATCAAAACATCAATAAGATAGGTTAAAATGGATCAAACATACCCAAAACCCCATATTTCCCCTTAAGCATGCTTAGGTGAAACTAATGATAGGATTAACAAAACTTAACCAAATTAACCCAAATTCATATCAGAGGTCTAAAACATCATTTAAGAATTTATGAACATTTTTCCAGAATTTTATTATGTTTAAATTCGCTAATTAACGCTAATTACCCTTAATTAGCCATAATTAGTGAGGAACTATGCAAATCACTCACCTTAACCACAAATAATCTAAGATCTGAAATAAATCTCTGATTTGATGCGAATCCCAATGCTAAACAGCAGCTCCAATGTCGAGTTGGTGTAGATCTCCCTTGATTCGATGTTGCTAAGCTTAATCCTTGATTAGAAGATGATTTAGAGGTGATTTAGAGGTTGGAGGCCATTTTTAGGGTTTCTTGGAGATAAGTGGAGGCTAGAAAACTGAAATGGAATGATTCTCTACCCCTTTTTAGCCTCCCCATAACCCTAATCCCGAAATGGGTTATTGGCCCATTCACTAATCACCTTATTTGGCTCGGTTAAGCAGTTTTTCACCTTCCAAACTTTATTTCAGCCATATCTCCCAAACGGTAAGTTCGTTTGACTATTATGACCACTCTACGGAAAGGTAAACCATCAAACGAATCTAATGACGTGGTTTCAGGTCAAAATTCCTTTCCAGTCAAAAGTTATGGCCAAAACAGTACCAACTAGGGGTAAAATGGTCATTTAAAAATCGGGAAAAATTATGAACATGGGTAATGACCCCAACAGTCGTCTCCCAAAGTTACATGACCATACGACTTCATATGTGAAAGAAATAAATATTCTACGATCCTATGATACGTAGAATGCGGGTCGTTACAGATTGGGTCAGTATTAATGATCGTGCTTGGCTCATGAAGCATGGATCGGTTTCTCTGATGGACCGGTGAAAGAGTTAAGGCATGGATCGGGCGGCATGTATCGTGGCGCATAGGAGAAGGATGGATCGGATGGAGGTGAATTCGATGGATCGGGTCTCTCCCCAAAGTCATGGATCGGTGCGCAAAACTAAATGGATGGGCAAGTGAGTGGATCGTGCCTGTAGTGAACTAAAAATTTCGACTCTCGAATTCCGACAATAATACACAAATCCGGTACCACTTGCTAGATCCCAAATATCGAAAACACCAAAAAATTAGTAGAAAGAAATTAGAGGGTGAGATAAGAAAGAAAGTAGTATCAGAATAAAAGAAGAAGAACCAACACACAACACAGAGTCTCACATCACAGCAGAATAAAATATAATATAAAAATAAATCTTTACTGAAAGCTTTAAAAATACTTACAATCATCAAAATACATCAACACATCTGGATGGTTACAATAACCTGTCCTCATATACAACACACAATGGAAAATATTATATAATATCATACGTCTGAATTCATCCAGCTCGTCTCTTCATAGTATCCGACAACTGAACCTGTACAACATGGTCTAACCCAAGCATTACAAATGCTAGATCAGTCTGGTGAACCAGAGTGAGAAAAAACACACTAAGTTTAAAGGTATCACACAACTTGATTTTAAAGTCAAAATCTTTTCGAAAGAAAAGGATAATCGTAAGACCAATCCACACATAAATATGGACGGTTTTTACCTTATGATAACCCAAAACATTTTTGAAATCAATATATTTTGTGATATTATAATAGTGTCAAAATACAAGTAAATATCAATCTAGTAGAACGTTTGCATCTCATGCTTTACACACATAGTATACAATTAAAACCGTGGGCGCTTATTGGAGAATGGATTTCCTAGCAAGGTATGGGACCACCTTCCCGACGATGTACCTCTGGAGATGAATACATTGGGGTTCAACAAGAACATCTTGCGACCCAAGCTAAACATGAATGGACCCTCACTTCTCTTAAGAGTACCGAATATATCATTACCTTGATTGGGGGCGAGCCAACCGAACCGATAGCATAGATACAAAAATAAAAAGGGACAACCGAAGGCATTTGATTTCTCCATATCAGATAATAATATACCCTTTCGATGGGTGCGACCCACATAGCCATGCGACCTACCCGATTTTGTAACATTTCCTGGTTGATGAGGCTTGAGGTCGACATTACCTTTAGAACATCATATCATCATTCACTCTGAATGCCACATCGTTAAATCTACCAGAAAATCACTATTTGACTTCCACAAAAATATCTAGTTGTTAAGCTAAGAAAAGTGCGCTCTTCTCTGCCATCAATAAAAACACGTTTGAAGAAATCCACGTAAGTGACTCCTTTGGAAATACTTTGTCAGATACTCGTAAATACAAGTCATCCAGGAACAGGATGAACCAAAGGCACCCTCCTACCACATCCTTGAATTACCCTATGGATCAGTAGCGAGTAGTCCTTGCAATCCGTAAATTCTCAACCACGACCGAATCACGTTAATATACCTCTGGTTGTACGACCAAGGAGTATTCAACAAGTAATCAATCCGCTTATGAGGATCCATGGTTTTCAATTGCGCCATCTTGAATTAGCATCATCACGTATTTGCTAGTTTGGAATGGTTTTCGAATATAAATTTGATCCCGGTCTTTCCTTACCAAAAATCGTATGGGTCAGATTTGATAGTCGGTTATTTAACTATCAAATAAAAATCATGAGAATAAAATGAGTTCACTGATTCAGTACTTGGCATTACTTGGCCTCTTTAAAAATAATTAACGAACTGTCAATTAAAAACTCTTAAATATTTTAATATAACAAATATAGCTTTTCACTTCTTATTTAACATAAGATTATTTCAAACATACTTTAATTTTAATATTTAGGAAAATATCCTATAATCATGTCCAATTTCCATATTCTATCATTTCAAAACATTTGCTACATCATTTATTATTATTTTTATTTGTATTTCAATTCATGTTATCGCTCGTTATAAAATCTCTTTTGTTTCATTATTTAAAAACAATAACCAACCCTTATTCTTTTAGAATAAACTCATTCCAAAACTCCACATGTCATTTCCTTTAACGTCGAAAGTACCGTTATAATTTCACACCATCTCCTTTTATTTCCTTTACTTCGGAAATATGATTATATATATATATATTCGATTCTTCTCATTTCCGTTACCTGAGAAATTACATTATATATTCTCAAATCATTTTTAATTTCGTTACATTGGAAATTGGAAATTGCAATCTATATTCTCAAATCCTACGATTAACATTGCGTTATTATTTCACATATGGAAATAATAAATTATTCTTAACCTCTTTCCTGTTACCAACTAATATCTTCCTCGGAAAATCCTGAAGTCATTCAAGTTGGGGTATTTATTTACCTCTTAGACCTTGATCAGCAACGTTCTTATCTTAAGGTAGATATGAGTTGTAATTCAAAAACCGATGTTCATTTTAATATCAAACCAAATCCCATTAAACTATTTTATTAAAATATGGTTTATAAAACCTTCTTACTCTTGGGAACATATCTATTTAAATATAACCTAGTATTACTTAATAGGTTGATTAAGTAATTCCTTAATAAAACCCACTTCTTAATGTTGACTCCTTTCAAGAATTCATTTTATAACTCGAATTATTATTACCAAATCCCATTACTAAATCCTTCATCAAATTTCTTTTAATCATTCCTTATGAAATTCTCATTCCAATTCCATTCATTTCCCTCGGTTCTATTATTTGATAACGTCAATTTAAAATTAATGCTTTAACTTCATATCTCTTTTTATAAGCCTTGTTTATAAAACTCAGGTTTAATATAAAACCCCTTTTACCTTTATTTCCTTTACTTAATTCAAATATTGAGTAAACATTTATTTTATGCTATCATATTCGCTTAAAATCCCTTTTATAACTTCGTTATAAAAACTCAGGTTATAAAACCCCTTCATTTCTCCTTTCACAATTCAGTTAGATTTCATTACCACTACACTTAAATTATAATTAATTAAAAATAATAATATATTACTTCATCATTAACTACCGTAGAAGTAGTTAACTTCTTTAATAACTAAATAAATAGTAGATTCCTTTTTAAAACTTATATAAATTAAAACAATTACTCGTTAAACTATTTTATTAAATAAATTCAAAAAAAATTGATAAAATTATCAGTTCCACGTAAAACAGTTGACTTAGTCAACTGAAGACACGATTATTCTTTAATCAATTCCAATTAGTCCTTGTTTTATATTAATTAATAATATAATTAATTTAAATAATTTCATTTAATTATTTCTCACAAACAGTTATTCAAATCTTATCCGTTAAGTTAATTCTTCTTACTTGTTTATAAATCTTGTTAACATAAGAATTTACTTTATATAATCAATTAATAATTAATTATAAACTTAATTAATAAGTAATAAATATTATTTCCTTTTAACAAACTTTTATTCAAAATACAGATTTAAAAATTTGTCTTCAGTTATAAAATAAATTTTATAACTTCGTTTCGTCAATTTACCTAACGGAAAATCGATATATGTAAAACGATTGATTTGTAGGCCATATACTTCCAATTACTCAACCAATATTACCCATTGGTTAGAACAAAACAAATATTGAATTTCAGTTCAACGGTTAACAACCAAATCAATCATCCAATCAGAACAGTTCATATGATGATAATATGAGAATAATTAACATCTAATATATTTGAGGAATCCAGTTGGATCCCTCCAACCTGTTCTTCCCTACATCAAAATAGATTATCACAAATAAATTTATTCAATTCAATTTAACAGATTATTTCTATAACAGTAAATAACGACTATTTAACGTCAACCAAACAATTCATTAAATTTATCACGTTTATTTTATAAACATGACCAACAAGGTAAGTTACCTACATTGGGTCCAATCGTTAAAATAACGATTTGGTTTTTTCACTGAAATTAAACAACGTTTTATTCGATTGGTTCAGTCAATATATGAGTATACAATTAACAAACAATCAACCATTAGCAACCATAACACACAATTATAAAACCCGACTTATATAATATATAAGTGGGAAGAACCGAGTGAGTTTAACTCACCTTGAGTTGATTTGTTGTTGGAATGGTTTGTTTTAGTTAATTTAAATCGACATTTAATTTAACTGAAAAATCTAGCTCATTACGAACCCGTCCAGATGAATTCCATGATGGGATGCTCGTTGAGACGAGTCCAACGTTTCTTGAATCGTCCAATTCTGATCGTATTTGAATAAATTATTAATAATTAAAGATAAACAATTTAATTAAATAGTATAACAATTAACCTCTTAAATTATAAACTAATTAATTACTTAACTAGGGTTTAACGTTAAACTACTTACGCTTAATAAAACATCGCCAATCAGATTTCTTTCTTCACGTTTGCCCAACAAGTCCAACAGGCCTGTAAATTTAGCTAATATAATTTAATTAATATAATTAAATCTTTAACTTTATTAAAAGCAAATTACTTTTAATTGATCAAGCTGATCCCTTTTTTTGTTTTGTTGTGGTCTCGTTTGTTCTTCTTCGTGTCCCTTTGTGTAAACCTGCAAGGATTTTGGTATTAAGAGTTGCTAATCATCATTTAATAATAATAATTTGGTATTAAATCCTCATAATTTAGTTAGTTACTGTGCATTCAAATTAAAACAAATCGATGCTCTTGCTTCCTCGTCCTCGACTTCATAAACCTCGACCATCATATTTCACCGTCGCACCCATGACTCTTGACCAGAGCTCCATCGGAAAACACCACCAACTTCTCCTAAACGGTGCCGACCCCCAACCCTAAGCTTGAACGACTCAGTGTTGTCCTCCTCCATGACAACAACTTCGACCGCAGCTGATTTGAAGTCAAATTCCGGTCATCACAGTGACCCAATCATGATAACCACCGACCAACTTGAAGAACTCGATGAGTATAACAACATTGTAGTAAGAAGTTTAACGAATTGCTGAACGGATCGGTAGAAAAATTTGAGGGAAAGCGGATAGTTTCTAGCCATTGAATTTCTAAAAGAGGCAGCGTTGGTTTCAGTTGATCGCATGTAAAATAGTTAGGGTATTTGACCACTGCGTGGTATTTATAGGGTAAAGAATGGATTAAAATATTATTTTACCATACTTCATCGTGAAGTAACGCATAAAACTAACCACAAACGACACTTGTTTTCAATGAAAATGCAAATCCTAGCATAGAAAAATATTCCGGACCTGATGGGACAGGTTTCGTCGAATTCCGAGGTCATTTGTAAAAAGTCCTTTATAAATCATAAGCGAAAAATCACATGTTTAAAATTCCCACGATCACAAAATAAATCCAATCAACTTGAAACTTTAAAATTCTACTAGACCTTTTCCTTACGGATCCAATAGAATTTGTTTCGTTAAAATCGGAGTTCATTTGGCTAGTCGTTTATTCCTTTGAAGTTACCCCTGTGAAATAATATAGATGATTAAATAGAAACAGAGACTTTTATCATTGTCACAATTAAACGGTAAGTCCGATTGATAAGAAAATCAGAATCTTATAATAAATAATTAATACGAATCCAACAACATAAGTTTCGTCGCATTCCGAGACTGTTCTCGAGATGCTATTTTTATATACCAAACAACGCTATTTTGGACACCAAAATACCCAATGTCCTAAAATAACAAACTATCTGCCTATTCTGACTCTAAACATCGATACGAACTCAATGAGATTGGTTTCATGGTTTAATTCAATCGTATACTCAAGTTATACACAAATATCCCTCTATTAAATTAAATTAAATTAAGTTAATTACGCGCTATAGAAAATGATTAAGCGTTTATGGCTGTCGTTGTCACGTATGGCATTGTTTTGCCACGAAATTTGGTTTTCTACAATAATTTAATGTTACGGTTCCAATGAAACTAATTTCATCGAAAATTGAACCGGTTTGCAAAATGGTCACTTTTAAGGCTCATTAAATATAAATAAAATATTATATAAGTTCCAAAATAATCGAACTAAATAATTATGAATTATTATTATCATAAATATCCAAATAAATTTCTCATATGCCTTCAAATATAAACCAGTATAGATTATACAACTCAATATCATCAATTTCGGGTTAAAACTGTATCGAAATTGTATTAAAACCCTTTATCAACCTTATATTTTAATAACGATTTCCGTAGCGACTATTCTAAAATTTGATTTGGCGATAACTAACAATCTATAACATGAAATTTGGATTTTTCTCTACCATTAGAAAATAATAATCAACAAGATTCAAATGTTTCTTGTTTCACGGAATTCCGACTTAAATCGGATTTAGTATATCCAATTAAAGTTCAAAGCTCAATATTACGAATTGCCGTGCCATTTCGAGCTCGTTTTAAATTAAATATAAATTTAACGTTGTAACTTCATAAAATCTAATAATATTCCAAAAAATAATAAATTAAATTAAATATTTGACTACCAAAAATATAGGTCATTACATTCTTCCCCCATAAAAGAATTTCGTCCCCGAAATTATTAAGGTAAGAAAAATGTTACAAATCCTATAAATTTTCAAAATCCTATTTATTTTAAATCAGAAACCAATTCAATATCGTTAATAAAAAATTTCAAAAATATCGAAAATTTTCTAACACTTTAAATTCCCAGAAAAAATCGGTAGAATCTCCTCTGTATGGAGTGACTTTTATGATATCGCAGGAACAGATAATATATATACATCGACCCACACGGTCGGAAAACAAAAACCAAAAACCAAAAATTTATATTTTCGTGTAGGCGTATCTTATGCGAGCGCTATTAGTATACTAGCTCAACTTACGTGCAATATATGCAACCAAAATTAATCCTCATAGCCTTCTGGCACATGTACTTAACTCAATTCAGCCTGTAATTAAGTAAAAATTACACGTAATTCTTAAATAATATTTCATTAATCAGCATGTCAACTATGCTGATTCCCAAAATTAGGTAAGAACATCATCCATTTGCAAGTACAGGGATAAATCATTAATTTAAAACTCATATGCAGTTTCACTCCAGTTTATAATACCGGAATTTATTTATAATTCCTTCATCTCCATTACAATGTTGATTATTATTATTTAAACAATCTATCAAACAATCAACAACCAATACATAATCAGCTCAATCAATCAATTGAATTTACATTCAATTTAATATTTATTTTGGCTTGCCATATTGGAACACCAATCGGTTAATATCCGATTGATTTCTATTTATTATTATTATTTAATTTCCAAATTCAAATCTACTATTTGATTTCAAAACTATTTCTTAATTTAATTTCACTTAACTAAGTTAAGTTCTAATTCAAATTTTTAATCCCATTTGAATTCCAATCTAATCAATCAAACCAATCAATAACTCAAAAATTTGAGAAAATTATTTCTTTTATATACAAAAATATAATATTGGTAAATTATTTCATTTACCCTCTTTACAAAACAATATTGTGTCCAATACCAGTTCAATGCTTCTCAACACTTGAGCCAATCAACCAACACAATATAAAACATTTGTATATAAAATCTACAAATACGCTCTCTTATATATATACACTCAACTCAATCTAGGGTATTACTAACCCTATCTCTATCGAGTTACGCCACAGAGCCAAGGTTATTGCTAAACAAATAGCCCTGATACCACTGTAACGAACTGAAGAATTCGACACCCGAATTTTGACAATAATACACAAATCATGTATCACTTGCCAGAACCCAAATATCGAAAACACCAGAAAGTTAGTAGAAAGAAATTAGAGGGTGAGATAAGAAAAAAGAAATACCAGAATAGAAGAAGAATAGCCAACACACAACACAGAGTCTCACATCGCAGCGGAACAAAATATAATTTAGAAATAAATCTTTATTGAGAGCTTTAAAAATACTTGCAATCATCAGAGTACATCAACACATCTGGACAGTTATACTAACCTGTCCTCATATACAACACACAACGGAAAACTTTTATATAATATCATACGTCTGAATTCATCCAGCTCGTCTCTTCATAATATCCTATAACCTGAACCTATACAACCCGATCTAACCCGAGCATTACAAAAGTCGGATCAGTCCGGTGAACCAGAGAGAAAAAAACCACACTAAGTTTAAAGGTATCACACAACTTGATTTTAAAGTCAAAATCTTTTTGAAAGAAAAGGATAATCGTAGACCAATCCACACATAAATACGGACGGTTTTTACCTTACGATAACACAAAACATTTTTGAAATCAATATATATTCTGATATTATAATAGTGTCTAAATACAAGTAAATATCAATCTAGTAGAATGCTTGCATCTCACGCTCTACACACATAGTATACAAACAAAACCACAGACGCTTACTGGGGAATGGATTTCCTAGCAAGGTATGGGACCATTTCCCGACAATGTACCTCTGGAGATGAATATATTGGGGTTCAACAAGAACATCTTACAACCCAGGCTAAACATGACCGGCTCCTCACTTCTCTTGAGAGTACCAAATATATCATCACCACGGTAGGGGGCCAGCCAACTAAACCGATAGCATACATACAAAAATCAAAAGGGACAACCGAAGGCATTTAATTTCTCCAGATCATGTACAGATATACCCTTTTGATGGGTGCGACCCACATAGCCATGCGACCTACCCGATTTTGTGTTATTTCCTGGTTGATGAGGCTTGAGGTCAACATTACCTTTAGAACATCATATCATCATTTACTTTGAATGCCACATCGTCAAATCCGCCAGAAAAACACTAACTGACTTCCACAAAAATATATAGTTGTTAAGCTAAGAGAAGTTCGCTCTTCTCTGCCATCAACAAAATACGTAAATTAACATACGTGAATCCTTTGGAAATACTCTGTCAGACACTCTTCCATAGAAGTCATCCAGGAACAGGATGAACCGAAGGCACCCTCCTACCACATCCTTGAATTACCCTATGGATCAGTAGCGAGTAATCCTAACAAACCGTAAATTCTTAACCATGGCTGAATCACGTCAGAATACCTCTGATTATACGGCTAGGGAATATTCGACAAGTAATCCTTCCGCCTATGAAGATCCAAGGACTTGAATTGCTCCATCTTGAATCAACATCTTTACGCATTTTGTAATGGCCCGCAAATCCGTACTATCTGAGTTGACTACATACATCACACGTCCAACCCAAATATCACAGAAATATGAATCATTTTTTTAGAAGAAAAAGGTAGAAGAAGAAAAGAAATAACAACACAGAATCTCACATCACAGCGGAACCGAATATAATACATAATAGCTTTTGGAATACAAAATTTTCTGTATATATATACATACTATTATCAGGGTATCACTATTAGAGTATAACACTTACAACACAGCGAAAATAACAATAACTAGATAACGCTGAAGCATCCTGCTTCTAGCTCCTCCAAGTAAATCTGTAAAATCCTGAACTACTTGACTGCCCATACAAATTTGGGCACCCAAGAGTTTAGGTAAAACAAAAAAAACTCCGGGTCAGTCATGGGACTGGTATGAGTAAACGATTTAAAACAGTTTGAGAAACTAAACGATATCTCATAAGACCACGCCGTATAACATGGAACGGGTTTTTCCCTTATGAGAATCCAAAATAATCTTTATATCAAACTCTTTTGATATTATAATAGTGTCTAAATCAAATAAATAACAATCTAGTGGAACGCTTGCATCTCAAGTTCCACATATATAACATACAATCAAAACCGCAAGCACTTATTGGGTAATGAATTTCCAACTATGACAAGGTATGGAACCACCTTTCGCTAGTGTATCTCTAGAGGAGAATACACTGGGTTTAACAAGAACATCTTGCAACCCGGCCACACATGACCGACCACTCATTTCGCTTGAGTGTATCGAATGTATACCACCAACGGTTGGGATCAGCAACCGTTTCCTGAATGGGACAGCATCGAATAGAATAAGGAATTAAATGAATCTCTAGATAGGTGATAATACACCCTAATGGGAGCTAACCACATAGCCATGCTGCCTGCCCGATTTTTATCATTTCCCGGTTGTTGAGGCCTGAGGCTACGCTTACTTGCCATTCATTGATAAAACAATTACTTTGAATGCCACATTGTCAGATCCGTTAATCATTAATTGATTTGCACAAATATATTCTGGATATTATGCTAAGGGAATAAATCCATTGCCACAATATATATTTGTACAGCCCAAAATACGATCCTTGGAAATATTATGTTAGACATTCGTCCATACATGTTTGTTCTGGGACGGAACGAAACCGAAGGCACTATTACATACATCCATCCTAGGCAATCTCTACCTATGATTTATACAATAGCCCTTGCACTTTACTCCGTCTTCAATTATCTTTGGCATACGTGATTCGCAACGCTAATGCCAATACGGAGTGGTTCTTCGCATAACAATCCAACCGGTCTCTCCATATTAACAACGTTAAAATGGTCAAAACTTTGATAGTCGGTGATTTAACTATCAAATGAAAAATGTTCGTGTACACACAATGATCTTATTTCCAAATGGAATTATCGATCACATCATCAAACATATATATATATTTTCATATTTCCTTATTTTCTATATTAAGAAAATATATGTTATTAACTCAGGAAAACATTCCCATTGCATATTTACATATCACTATTCTTCCACATCTATCAGACTCGAACTGTAAACTAGTAAGAGAACAACTTCCTTAGTATAAACCCCGAAGGCCGAATCCAACATCAGATCGATACTCAAAAAGTCGTTCAACTCAACTAATTTCCAGTCAGTTTCTAATTCTGCGTAACTCTATTTCTTTAACTCCATTTGATTAACTTCTTATCAACACGATCATTTTAAATCTGCAAATCATTTGCTTTTAAATCATCGTTCACTTTAAAACGTATATCTCCCAGGATTTTATTTATAAATTTCCTTTTCGTTTACAATATTCTATTTTAAGTTCGTTTTATTATCGAATTCTATATATATCGATATATCGATTTCTAGTATATCAAATCTTCTTAAAAATATTCTAACTCCTTAAATTTCCAGAAAAAATCGCCATAACCTCCTTTGTATGGGGTTTCCGGAAAAAGTCAAGCCTTACCACACAGGCTTCTCCATTCAAAAAAAAATAATCAAAAAGCCGAGCAGCTAGCCGATACGGCGCATAAAATCTCATATTCAAATTAAATACATACCTTTTTGTCGTGCACGCTAATTATATCTCTTCTAACACTTCATTCCATACCTGTCTAACATATATCTAATCATTCTAATTCATTCCAACTTAATACACTTGTTTTAACTCAACTCGTTAAATTGATTCGTTAATAAACTCTTTTGCCTATTCACTTTCATATTTGAATATGACATGTTCAAATATAATTTAACTTACATATAAACCAATCCAATTCCACTTTTCAAACTCAGATTTCATATTCGATTTGAATATGAATTCACAAGTTTAATTTACTTATTCAAAGTTGGACTCAAATCTTAAACTTAATTAACTAATTTTCCTTTTGCTTAGTTAATTCTATTCAACAATCGAAAATATGATTTTCGTTTCAGAAAACATTCCATTTACTTCACTTGGGTTCATATTCATGCTATCCAATTTATGATTTTTCATTTTTATTTACAAACCCCATTTATTTTACTTGCTTATATATTTAGACAAGTCTTGATTTCAAATTTCATTTGAAATAAATATTTCAACTTTGTAAAAATAATTTTCCCTTATCAAATTAGCACTTGTATTTATATTTCCTGAGTTACCCAATGATAATTCATTTCACTTCATTTATAAACTTAATTTATAAATAAACTGCTTGTTTTACTTATTTAAACCAGGTTAATATTTCTAGTCCATTCAAAACTCAAATTCTATTTTAAGAAAAATAGAATTTTCCTTTTAAATCTCTAAATTCCTTTTCACGATATTTTTAAATATCAACATTTAGGCCCAGTGGTATTTAAACACACAAAACACCTAATTTAACAATCACAGGTTTTTAACATAGCGTATATGATGATATATATGAAAACAAACAATAAATAAATTTAAGGGATCCAGTTGGATCCCTCCAACTTGTTTTCCTTGCATCCACAGTCGTTAGCCAACATAAATAATACCCATTCTGCTTCGTGGCAGAATATCGCGGTATAGAAGGTCATCCACTAATATATATTTGTGGGGCACATAGGGAAATCATTCGCTAATGGTACCGCGGGCATCCTCTAATGAGACTGCGGGAATCATCCAACCACCAAACCAATATATATAATAGTCAAGCCTAAATAACTAATATATATAAGATGCACAAAAATATTAAATGCAACCAAACAAGCAACAAACAATTATTTTTAACTGATAAAAATAATTCTAAATAAAAGGTGAGTGAGATTTACTCACCTAAATTTTCAGTTGCCATTGATATGATTGTTTCGATTAAAATAAAATATCGTTTAATTTTAGATAGGAATTTCCACTAACTTGAATAATTTCCATTCCCGCTTTATCTCGTAGTGTTCATCGTAATGCAATACATTTTGTTTGATTCTAATGACATATAACAAGTCATTATTATTACATGTTTGAAAGTATTTCGAAAAATAAAAAATGTAATTAGCTATGTAAGTTAATACCTTAATTTAGTTCTCTGTTCCCGTTGGAAACCAGCGAGAACTGAAGCTTCTTTACTGTCATTGGTCTTGAGCTTCACCACTGGACTTCCCAAACTCACGCCAAACCCTCCTCTTTTCCACCGCGTTCCAGCCTTCCAGGACCTGCCAGTTTCGAACTTTAGAAGAGTAGAACATCGATCATGTTGGAACTCAGTTTCTTCACTTTGATCAACATACAAGTGCACCTCACCAGAATAGCAACGCCATCCTTTTCATCACCTAACTCCATCCCCAGTTCCAACCCCTGAGCATCGAACACCATTTCAATGAGCATTGCACCTTTAAAACAAATCGCGATCTGTACCTCAATGCCACGACAGTCAGTATCACCGAAGACCACCTGCTCAATGGCACTGCCAACCCTAAATTCCACTGACCAAAAATTGCGATCCCCATTTTCTGATTCACGGATGCCTCATAAGAACTCGGAATCTAATTCAGTTTGATTCCACTCACTCTCTTCCGGTCGAATCTATTTTTCACGGTATTGGATTTTTATTTCGATTTTGTTTGTGAAGCGGGGGAACGGATTTTTGAAGAGTGAAAGAAATGGGGTGGTTTTTATAAAGAAATTTGTGGATTGGAAGAAACCAACGTGATTTCACAGAAAATGGGGACATGGCCTTCAGTCTTTCACTGAGTAACGAGATTTAGAAGAGAAGAAAAGGAAGTGGCATGCGTGGTTTTATAAATAACCATATTATTGACGTAATATAATTTAAATTCAGAAATAATCAGATTCATCGATAATAAATTAATATTATTATTTCAATCCAAACCGACATTTGTATTGATCATCTGAACTGATTTGATTCAGCTTTATATTTTTTTAAATTTACATTATTACCGTCTTCGCATTACGATAATTAAATATATCCGATATTAAATCGAAATCGATTATTAAATTGTTAACTTAATATAAAATTTCATTTATATTGTCAACTCAATATTTAAATCCATTTTAAATATTTAAAATTAACTTGACAGAAATCTGAGTCATTACATTTTCCCCCCTTAGAAGAATTTCGTCCCTAAAATTACTAAGGTAGAAAAAATGTTACTAACCTATTAACCCTTCAAAATCAACTTATGCTGAAACTCAACATTCCATACTTCTACAAATTTTAGTTCTACCAAAATTTTTGGTTTTCATTGACACTGCCTATTATATATGCTCATATTCATTTAATCTGGATGGTTCTCAACTCATATATTCACATCCAATTCATATTCTATTCATATACTTTTAATCTTATCCAAATTGATTATAATCAATTTAATCACTTCGATCAATTTAACTTACTTAAGTTAAATTTTAAATTCCAGACTTCAAATCCTCAAGTTTCTATTTCAAATCCTTTTGAAATCACATAAATATATACATATATTTATTTCCATTCAAATTCAAAACATTTGAACTTCCAAATCAACTTGTTTTCCCAAAAATAAATTTCCATCACAACTTTTCTAAGGTAGCAATCCATCACTTAGAAACTCAAAAATGAACATTGATGATGCCGCAGTCATTATCAGAATTATTTTCCAGTGACTGAAGTGAATTCAGTGCTTTACCACTTTCAAAATCCATCTAAAAATGATTTTTATTCAAAAATCCAAAACAAAGCTATATTATTTTAATATACTTAAAAAACTATTTTCTAACTTCCCAGGATTTAAATTCCAATTTCTGTTTTAAATACAATTCCAGTTCTTCTCATTTGTATATTTCATTTACATACAAATTTTATTTTGTTATCGATAACCAATCCAATTTTATAATCTTATTTGATTATAATAATATCAATCAACTCATCCATATATTATAATAATTTAAGAAAATTATTCCTTTTCTATCAAATAGAATTTTGGGTAAAATTATTTCGTTTACCCACTTAAAAACAATATCGTGTTCAATCTTCTGTCCACGTATTTACAAACTCTTATCGACGTCGTGGCATCCCACGATTCGACCAGAATTCATAAACCACCCAACAGACTAGCCAACACAATATAAAATAGTTTTTTTTATCAATTTACAAATATGCGCTCTCATATATATATGCTCAACTCATTCTAGGGTACTACTGACCCTATCACTAATGAGCACATCCAACCAAAGCCTAGGTATTCGCTGAACCTTAGCTATGATACCAACTGTAATGGCCCGCAAATCCGTACTATCCGAGTTGACTATATACATCACGTCCAACCCAAATATCACAGAAATATGAATCATTTTTTTTAAAAGAAAAAGGTAGAAGAAGAACAGAAATAACAACACAGAATCTCACATCGCAGCGGAACCAAATATAATATATAACAGCTTTTGGAATACAAAATTTTCTGTATATAAATACATACTATTATTAGAGTACCACTATCAGAGTATAACACTTACAACACAACGGAAATAACAATAACTAGGTAACGCCGAAGCCTCCTTCTTCCAGCTCCTCCAAGTAAATCTGTAAAATCCTGAATTACTTGACTGCCCGTACAAATTTGGCACCCTAGAGTTAAGGTAAAACAAAACAAAATAAACTCCGGGTCAGTCATGGGACTGGTATGAGTAAACAATTTAAAACAGTTTGAGAAACTAAACTATATCTCATAAAACCACGTCATATAACCCGAAACGGGTTTTTCTCTTATGAGAATCCAAAATAATCTTTATATCAAACTCTTTTGGTATTATGGTAGTGTCTAAATCAAATAAATAACAATCTAGTGGAACGCTTGCATTTCATGTTCCACATATATAATATACAATCAAAACCGCAAGCACTTATTGGTTAATGAATTTCCAACTACGACAAGGTATGGAACCACCTTTTGCTAGTGTATCTCTAGAAGAGAATACACTGGGTTCAGCAAGAAAATCTTGCAACCCGTCCACACATGACCGACCACTCATTTTGCTTGAGTGTATCGAATGTATACCACCAACGGCTGGGATCAGCAACCGTTTCCCGAATGGGACAACATCGAATAGAATAAGGAATTAAATGAATCTCTAGATAGGTGATAATACACCCTAATGGGAGCTAACCACATAGCCATGCTGCCTGCCCGATTTTTGTCATTTCCCGGTTGTTGAGGCCTGAGGTTACGCTTACTTGCCATTCATTGATAACACGATTACTTTGAATGCCACATTGTCAGATCCGTTAATCATTAATTAATTTGCACAAATATATTCTGGATATTATGCTAAGGGAATAAATCCGTTGCCACCATATATATTTGTACAGTCCAAAATGCGATCATTGGAAATATTCTATCAGACATTCGTCCATACACGTTCGTTCTAGGATGGAACAAAACCGAAGGCACTATTCCGTATATCCATCCTAGGCAATCTCTACTTAGGATTTATACAACAGCCCTTGCACTTTACTCCATCTTCAATTATCTTTGGCATACGTTATTCATGATGCTTATGCCAATACGGAGTGGTTCTTCGGATAATAACCCAACCGGTCTCTCCATATTAACAACGTTAAAATGGTCAAAACTTTGATAGTCGATGATTTAATTATCAAATGAAAAATGTCCGTGTACACACAACGATCTTATTTCCAAATGGAATTATCGATCACATCATAGCATATATATATATATATAAATATATATTCATATTTCCTTATTTCCTATATTAAGAAAATATATGTTATTAACTATGGAAAACATTCCCATTGCATATTTACATATCACTATTCTTCCACATCTATCAGCCTCTAACTATAAACTAGAAAGAGAATAACTTCCTAAGTATAAACCCCGAAGGCCGAAACCAACATCAGATCGATACTCAAAAAGCCGTTCAACTCAACTAATTTCCGATCAGTTTCTAATTCTACTTAACTCTATTTCTTTAACTCATTTGATTAACTTCTTATCAACACGATCATTTTAAATCTGCAAACCATTTGCTTTTAAATCATCGTTCACTTTAAAACGTATATCTCCTAGGATTTTATTTATAAAATTCCTTTTCGTTTATAATATTCTATTTTAAGTTCGTTTTATTATCGAATTCTATATATATCGATATATCGATTTTTAGCTAATCAAATCTTCTTAAAAATATTCTAACTCCTTAAATTTCCAGAAAAATTCGCCATAACCTCCTTTGTACGGGGTTACCGGAAAAAGTCAAACCTTGCCACATAGGCCTCTCTATTCAAAAAGAAAATCAAAAAGCCAAGCGGCTAGCCGATACAGCGCATAAAATCTCATATTCAAATTAAATACATACCTTTTTGTCATGCACTCTAATTATATCTCTTCTAACACTTCTGTAACGACCCGGAATTTTGGCGACTTTGGTTATCGACATAAGCTCGATGTCGATAACCAAAACATCGAAAAATCCTAGTAATTAGTGAAAGAAATTAGAGGGTGAGAATAGATAAGATAGAAACTTAGAATAGAAGAAGAAGAAGAAGAACACAACATCAGAGTAACACGAACCTCACAGCGGAAAGAATAACATATAATAGATAACATAACTTTGAAATATAACAGTTATGTATACAATAGCACTTATCAGGGTACAGCACTTACAACACAGCGGAAATAAACTATAGCTATATGATCTTGAAGCCTCCTACTCCAAGCTCTCCAAGTATATCTGTAAATTCCTGACTACTTGACTGCCGGTACAAAATTGGGCACCCAAGAGTTTAGGGAAAACAACAAAATAAACTCCGGGTCAGTCATGGGACTGTTATGAGTAAAACAGTTTAAAACAGTTCGAACAAGTTTAAAACAGAATCCAAAATATCTTTATATCAAAAACCTTTTGATATTATAATAATGTCTATCAACCACAATATAATAATCATCTAGCAGAAACGCTTTCATCTCACGTTCTACATATATGGTATACAATCAAAACCGCAAGCACGTATTGGGTAATGGATTTCCAACTATGACAAGGTATGGAACCACCTTCCGATTAGTGTACTCTAGGAACGATACACTGGAGTTCAATAAGAACTTCTTGTAACTCAGCCACACATGACCGACCACTCATTTTGCTTGAGTCTATCAAATGTATATCACCAATGGTTGGGATCAAGAACCGTTCCCGTATATATATGGGACAACATTGATAGATTAAAGAAGCAAATGAATATTCTCTAGATAGGCGATTATACACCCTACTTCGGTGCGACCGACTTAGCCATGTTGCCTGCCCGATTTCTGTCATTTACCGGTTGATGAGGCTAGAAGCTACGCTTTATCATCACATCAGATTCACTTCGAATGCCACATTGTCAGATCCATCGAAATCACTAATTTGACGTCTACAACCATACATTACGTGTTAGCTAAAAGAAGTTTCCTTCTCCGCTTCCACTCTTGGTACGTTTGAAGAAATCAATGTACGTGACCTCTCTGGAAATACTCTGTCAGACATTCATCAACACAAGTCATCCTCATTCACTTAGAATGTCACATCGTCATACCCGCCAAATCACAAATTGATTTATCCAAAAATAACACGGCTATACAGCTTAGAGAAACGAATTCCTCCACCACCAAACGTGAATACGTTTGAACAGACCAACTTAAGCGATCCATTGGATATACTCTGTTAGACCTTCGTCCATACAAGTTGTCCTGGGACTGGACAAACCGAAGGCACTACTCAGTATATCCATCTTAGTCACTGTTATCTAAGACACATACAGCAGCCCTTGCACTTTACTCCGTCTTCAATTATCTTTGGCATATATGATTCGCAATGCTTATGCCAATACAGAGTGGTTCTTTGGATAATAATCCATCCGGTCTCTCCATATTAACAACGTTAAAATGGTCAAAACTTCGATAGTCTGTGAGTTAACTATCAAAGAAAAACCAGTGTGCAAACAACGATATTATTTCCAGATGGAAATTATATCGAACAAACATCATTTAATATTAATCTCTTTAGTTCATTTTCATCTCCTGTTTCCCTATATTCAATATTTCTTATTTTCTAAATTTAGAAAAATATATTTATTACTACTGGAAAACATTTCCATTCCTTGTTTTCTATACTAGAAAACAATCCTGATACTTCTTTGGAAAACATTTCCAAAACTCAAACATTGGACTTAGACAGATGGTTAAACAAACCATCGCGATGCCAACTTAAAACATTATACTTATTAACTAAATCCACTTAACTATTTCACTCTCGAACCGTAACCATTTCTTAATTAAAAACGCAGTCAATCAAGTTGGGGTATAACTACCTCTCAGACCTTAACTGAACAACACTTCTAACCTTGAAATAGGCAAAGTTCACTTTATATTTCTTTAACTAACTTCCTTACTTAACCTTTCTTTTGAACAACTATATTCGATTAACTCCTTTCAATTAACTCCATTGGACTGACCCTATTGGATTAACTCTATTTGATTTAACTCTAATCGATTTATTCTTTTTCACTTAACTTCTGTCGAATAAACTATATTCGATAACTCCTCTAACTCTATTCGAATAACTGTATTCGATTAACTCCTCTAACTCCATTCGAATAAACTGTATTCGAAAACTACTTTCAAATAACTAGATTTGATAACTCCTTTCGAATAACTAGATTCGATTAACTCACCTCGAATAACCAATATTCGATTACTTTTCTCTCGAATACACTATATTCGATAACTCTACTTCGCATAAGTGATATTCGATAACTCTACTCGATTAACTCCATTTGGATAATTCTAACTCTATTCGAATAAACTATATTCGATTAACTCTTTCAAATAACAAGATTTGATAACTCCTTTCGAATAACTAGATTCGATCAACTCACTTCGAATATCTTTGATTCGATTATCTCACTTCGAATATCTACTATTCGATTTTCTCACTTCGAATATCTACTATTCTATTAACTCCTTCGATTAACTCAAATCGATTAACTCATCTCGAATGTTTCTGATTCGATTAACTCTACTGATTAAATCTAACTGATTACTTCTAACTGGATAACCCTAACGGGTTAACTCTAATGGTTTAACCTAAATGGTTAACTCTAACTGGTTAATTCTAACTCTAATCGATTATTTCTAACTCTAATCGATTTCCTTTATTCGAATAATTCCTATTTAATAACGTTTATTTATTTATAAAGATTTAGTTTTAGTAACGGTTCTGCACTTTATAAATATTCTCTTAAATAATGTTATTCCACTTATACAAGTGTTGTGTATCCATTTTATTTATACTATCGGTGTTAAAACCAATATCTCTTCTCTATATAAGTTCAGCCTTATATATTTCATTTATCAAATGATAAATATTCATTTATTTTATAAACTGTTATTTATAAATTAATCTTTTCCATTCATTTGTTCAAAACAGATTTCCATTTTCTATTCACTTTTAAATATTCCTTTGATTAAATCCTATTTATTTAACAAATAAATATCTCCTTTATTTTATTTATTCTAACAAATAAATAATCCTCTTACTTTATTTATTCCCCAAATAAATAAATCCTTTAACTTTATTTATACCCTAAATAATAAATTCTTTTACCTTTATTTATTTCCTAAATAAATAAATCCCTTTAACTCTTTATTTATGTTTTACCAATATATTCCTTTATATTTGCTTTCAAATATATTTCCTTTATATTTGATTTCAAATATATTCCTTTATATTTGATTTCAAATATATCTCCTTTATATTTCATTTCAACTATATCCCCTTTATATTTCATTTCAAATATATCTCCTTTATATTTCATTTCAAATATATCTCCTTTATATTTGATTTACAAATAAACTCCTTTATATTTGATTAACAAATAAATTCCCTTCTATATTTGATTAACAAATAAATTCCCTTATATTTGATTTACAAATAAAATTCCCTTATATTTGATTTACAAATATAATTCCCTTATATTTGATTAACAAATAAAATCCCCTTATATTTAATTAACAAATATAATCCCCTTATATTTGATTAACAAATATAATCCCCTTATATTTGATTTACAAATATATTTCTTTTATTCAAAATCCTTTTTCTTTTATAATATAAAATCCATTGATTTTATATAAATAAATTATTTTCAAAATATACTTTGAAAATCCCTTTTCTGCATTCGGGTATTTCTTATGGTATTTAGCACACCATATAACAACGATAAATATCGTCCCAACACACATAATCATCGTCAGATTATATATCACATTTATATATCACAATATATAAATCACAGTAAAATAAATGTTGAGGAATCCAGTTGGATTCCTCCGACCTGTTTCCCTACATCACAGATGTTAAACAGTATAATCAACATCACTTTCAGTTCGATATGAATTATTCTGATCAACAGAATCAACACATAAATATCTAACTGTTATATATATATATATGTATACACATACACACACACACATATATATATATATAATTTCCACTAACTGTCTAGCGGTTCAATCAAACAGTCAACACACAATCAAACAGACAATATTTAACAGTTCTAAGAACACGTTGTAAATATAAAACTGTTCAGAGTTGGTGAGTTTTACTCACATTGGACGATCATCGTCGATGACGATAACCATCGCTTGATTCAGACAATTTATTTTGCTATAAATTGTAACGGACTCCAATTGACTTGCGGTCAGTTCCAGTGTGTAGTGTCCGTCCATACGATCCCGACGGATCTTATTTCGATGAATTCCGTAAATATATGAGAAATATATAGATTTTACAATTTCATATACTATTTTAAATCGAATAAAACTTAACTTATTTTCCATTGGGCTTATTCCTTCCGACCCATCAAAACCCATACCCGCCTAAGCCTTCTCTCCTCCTCCCAGTAAAACTCCGAAGTCTGCTCCTTCAAAAATCAAAACCATGGCCGTGTTTTTCCCAACCAAATGCTCCCCCATCTCATCGTTAAAACTCAAACACATAATACCATCTTACTCCTCATCAAAATAGCTACAAATCCATACCCCAGACATTCAGTTCGATGCACCGTACCCTGATGCGATTCCAGCCCTCCACGATGATGAACAGTACACCTCATTACCCAAAAAGCATCGAACTTCCTCAAAACAACGCAGCAAGGTGCAGATTTTCATGCCAAACCCCAAAACAAACTCTGTTTCCTACATCGTTGCCTCAAATCCGATCTATCGCAAACCCTAGGTCCTTCGTGAACCCACGGCATCAACAGAACAGACATCGAACTACACAATATTGGTACTAGCGTGAAGAGAGTTGAATCCTGATCTCGAATATACGTATTACATGATTTATGGATTTTTGTTTCCATTGTTGTGAATTTTTGAACGTTGGTTTTCACGTTTTGAAGTTTTTTGTGGAGGCGCATTCTTGTTGACCAGAGGAAAAACTGAAATTAGGGTTTAGGGTGAAAGTTAGGTATTTATAGGAAAAGTAGATATTTTATTTTTCGAATATTATATTAATTTATAATCAACCGCTGTGTTTATTTGTCCTTTAAAATTCCTGTAATCACATGCGATACCCAAAAATCACAAAACCGGACCTATAGCTAGAGTTCGACATTACGGTCCCAAGGAAACTGGTTTCGTCGAATTCCGACTCCGTTTGCTCACACAGCGTATTTTTAACTGTCAAAATACTAACTATTTTTCACTCTAAAAATCCGTACGGCCACACACTGCCTCTAAAAATCACGAAACTGGAAATCTAACAACTATTTGATATTGCGGATCCAACAAAACTGGTTTCGTCGAATTCCGTCTTCGTTTGCAAAACTGGCTATTTTTAACGCTTTGAATGACCCATTTAAATATATAAATATATTTAAATAAAATTAAATTAAATTTAAATAAATTTATATTATCGGATATAATTACCGAGGAATATCATACAGCTCCAGGATAATTATATGTTCGCTATTCCGAGTCCAGATTGAATCGAATTTCAATTTATATTGAAATTCCCTTTTATAACGTATATAAAACGTTACGAATTATAAAGGAATTTCACAACGACTTTTATGAAATTTGATTTGGACGTAAATCAAAATCTACACGACGAAATACCAATTTTTCTCTTCCACTAGAAAGATATACTCACCAGCTCCACACGTTTCTTGTTTCATAGAAATCCGATTTAAAATGAATCCTGTACATTCAGTTGAAGTTCGAATCTCCAATTTACGAATTGCAGTGCCATTTCAAGCTCGATTTTAATTATAATATAATTATACGTTCAAACTAACGTCGATTGAATATATTCGTCAATATAATTCAACTCTAAGCTGAATTAAATCTAAGGGACGTCCCCGTTCACAGAATATTGTGATTTCCAATATTTTTGATCATTTCTGAATTAAATATATTATTTAATTATTTAATTTAAATTAAATATTCCATATTATTTAATTAGACCTCTATTTAATTCACTACATCACGATATATATAATTAAATTAATTAATTATAATACCCCTTACAATGCGGGTCATTACAACTTCATTCCATACCTGTCTAACATATATCTAATCATTCTAATTCATTCCAACTTAATACACTTGTTTTAACTCAACTCGTTAAATTGATTCGTTACTCAACTCTTTTGCCTATTCACTTTCATATTTGAATATGACATGTTCAAATATATTTTAACTTACTTATAAACCAATCCAATTCCACTTTTCAAACTCAGGTTTCATATTCGATTTGAATATGAATTCACAAGTTTAATTTACTTATTCAAAGTTGAACTCAAATCTTAAACTTAATTAACTAATTTTCCTTTTGCTTAGTTAATTCTATACAACAATCAAAAATATGATTTTCATTTCAGAAAACATTCCATTTACTTCACTTGGGTTCATATTCATGTTATCCAATTTATGATTTTTCCTTTTTATTTACAAACCCCATTTATTTTACTTGTTTATATATTCAGACAAGTCTTGATTTCAAATTTCATTTGAAATAAATATTTCTATTTTGAAAAAGTAAATTTCCCTTATCAAATCAACACTTGTATTTATATTTCCTGAATTACCCAATGATAATTCATTTCACTTCATTTATAAATTAATTTATAAATGAACTGGTTGTTTTAATTATTTAAACTAAGTTAATATTTCTAGTCCATTCAAAACTCAAATTCTATTTTTAGAAAAATAGATTTTTCCTTTTAAATCTCTAAATTCCTTTTCACGATATTTTTAAATATCAACATTTAGGCCTAGTGGTATATAAACACACAAAATACCTAATTTAACAATCATAGTTTTTTAACATAGCATATATGATGATATATATGAAAACAAACAATAAATAAATTTGAGGGATCCAGTTGGATCCCTCCAACATATTTTCCTTCAACCACAGACGTTAGCCAACATAAATAATACCCATTCTGCTTCGTGGCAGAATATTGCGGTATAGAAGGTCATCCACTAATATATATTTGTGGGGCGCATAGGGAAATCATCCGCTAATGGTACTACGGGCATCCGCTAATGAGACTGCGGGAATCATCCAACTACCAAACCAATATATATATATATATATATATATATATATAATAGTCAAGCCTAAATAACTATTATATATATAAGATGCACAAAAATATTAAATGCAACCAAACAAGCAACAAACAATTATTTTTAACTAGTAAAAATAATTCTAAATAAAAGGCGAGTGAGATTTACTCACCTAAATTTTCAGTTGCCATTGATATGATCATTTCGGTTAAAATTAAACATTGTTTAATTTTAGATAGGAATTTCCACTAGCTTGAATAATTTCCATTCCCACTTTATCTCGTAGTGTTCGTCGTAATGTAATTCATTTTGTTTGATTCTAATGACATATAACAAGTCATTAATATTACGTGTTTGAAAGTATTTCGAAAAATAAAAAATGCAATTAGCTATGTAAGTTAATACCTTAATTTAGTTCTCCTTTCCCGTTGGAAACCAGTGGGCATCTGAAGCTTCTTTACTGTCACTGGTCTTAAACTTCACCACTGGACTTCCCAACTCACGCCAAACCCCTCCTCTTTTCCACCGCGTTCCAGCCTTCCAGGACCTGCCAGTGTCGAACTTTAGAAGACTAGAACATCGATCATGTTGGTACTCAGTTTCCTCACTTCGATCAACATACAAGCGCACCTCACCAGAATAGCAACGCCATCCTTTTCATCACCTAACTCAATCCCTAGTTCCAACCCCTGAACATCGAACACCATTTCAATGAGCATCGCACCCTTAAAACAAATCGCGATCTGTACCTCAACGCCACGACAGTCAGTATCACCGAAGTCCACCTGCTCGATGGCGCTACCAACCCTAAATTCCACTGACCAAAAATCGTGATCCCCATTTTCTAATTCATGGATGCCTCATTACGAACTCGATATCGAATTCAGTTCGATTCCTCTATCTCTTTTCCTACCGAATCTATTTTTCATGGTATTGGATTTTTATTTTGATTTTGTTTGTGAAGCTGGGGAATGGATTTTTGAAGAGTGAAAGAAAAGGGGTGGTTTTTATAAAGGAATTTGTGGATTGGAAGAAACCAACGTGATTTCACAGAAAATGGGGACGTGGCCTTCAGTCTTTCACTGAGTAATGAGATTTAGAAGAGAAGAAAAGGAAGTGGTATGCATGGTTTTATAAAAAGCCATATTATTGACGTAGTATAATTTAAATTTACAAATAATCAGATTCTTCGATAATAAATTAATATTATTATTTCAATTCAAACCGACGTTTGTATTGATCTTCTGAACTGATTCGATTAAGCTTTATATTTTTTTTAAATTTAAATTATTATCGTCTTCCCATTACGATAATTAAATATATTCGATATTAAATCGAAATCGATTATTAAATCGATAACTTAATATAAAAATTTCATTTATATTGTCAACTCAACATTTAAATCGATTTTAAATATTTAAAATTAAGTTGTCAGAAATCTGGGTCGTTACATTCTTCCCTCTTTAAAAGAATTTTGTCCCCAAAATTACTAAGGTAGAAAAAATGTTACTAACCTATTAACCCTTCAAAATCAACCTATGCTGAAACTCAACATTCCATACTTCTACAAATTTTAGTTCTACCAAAACTTTTGGTTTTCATTGACACTGCCTATTATATATGCTCATATTCATTTAATCTGAATGATTCTCAACTTATATATTCATATACTTTTAATATTATTCATAATTGATTATAATCAATTTATTCACTTCGATCAATTTAACTTACTTAAGTTAAATTTTAAATTCTAGACTTCAAATCCTTAGGTTTCTATTTTAAATCCTTTTTAAATCACATAAATATATACATATATTTATTTCCATTCAAATTCAAAATATTTGAACTTCCAAATCAACTTGTTTTCCCAAAAATAATTTTCCATCACAACTTTTCTAAGGTAGCAACCCATCACTTAGAAACTCGAAAATGAACACTGATGTTACTGCAGTCATTATCAGAATTATTTTCCAGCCATTGAAGTGAATTCAGTGCTTTAC